>CAJPEX010002717.1:22629-36105 GCA_905338405.1 Notodromas monacha
GCATCATCAGAATTGAAGATCTGAAAGACTTGGGACACTTCCAATTTAATAGAAAAATTCTTTTTGAAATCTTGAAGAACCAGGAAAAAGTGTTGGTCCTATACTTGTACAATTTATCCTGGAAGATTCTTTCTAAATTTTTCAACGAATTGATAATTATCTGGGAACAGGCTGAATACCTTTTGCTCTAAATTATGCTCACTAATTGCCTGGTGTTGTGTTTTTTCATCAAGAAAGGTTGTCAATCAAAGAACTCATGCACTTTTATATGAACTGCTATGGACACTTTATTCATTTTTTATTTTGAATTGATGTGTGTATGTATTGTAGGGGGCGGGGTGAATTTAAGAAAAAAATTTCAATGCTACAAAGTGGCAAATAAAGCGCATATGTAGACCTATCTATCTAGTCAAGATTCACTTAGTCCCACCTTTGCATAGTGTATTTTTAAAAATTACCTGGAAAAAATACCCCTTGATTGGGCTCTACAAGATATTCCTGATTTAGTGCTATTTCACTTATAATGCCAACAAAAATTTTTATGACTAATGCTGAATGAAAAATGGGCCCATCTTGAGGAAATAAAGGGATTTTCCAGTGATATGATTAGATTATTAGTTAGAAGCAGGAAAAGGCCCAAGATGATTTTGAAAGTTGTATTTCTGGATTTAAATGCCCTTGAATGACATTCAAGTCATCTACACTATATACAGCACTGAAGAGCAAATTCATAACAGGGGCAGCCTCTTCAAAAATGAACCATGATTTAACCTGATCTTGGAATTGTGAAAAATGGTACAAAAAGGATACCATCATTGAAAAAAATATTCAAAAATCCAAGAAACAGTGATGATGTCTTACGTTTGAAATATGGTATGATGAGACCCTAATTTTGCCTCTCACTACTTTAAATTTACATCTCAAACACCTTTATTAACTTCATCAACTTTTCCTCCCTAATTTACATTTTCATTTTTTATATTCATATAGGTCCCATTCTTACTCAAATATTGTTTACAGGAGTTCCGAAATTTAAAATACATTGCTGGAAAAGCTCACTCATGATAAACTCTGAACCTTATAATGCATACGTTTTAAAATCATATACCCAGCACATCACACAACCAGTTTGTTTTAGTGTGTTTTGTAGAGCTAAAGAAATGTTTTAAAAACAAAATCTCCCTCAAGTATTGATTCAAATATTTTCAATATTTTTTTCAGATTATAGCAAAGATTCATTGACGGACTTTAAAACTTTAAATTCAAGCAAGTGATTAGGAGAATTTGTTACTTGAAAATGATATGTTTGAAATTGAGGAAAACCCGAAAATTGTGCTAATTCACTCATTTTTGGTGCTAGAAAAGGCAAAACTTCGCAAATTTTGCGTTTAAACCACTAAAAAATCATTAAAGTTGAACATAAAACTTTGTGTGTACTCTTTAGCTGGAAAAATTGTATTATGCACAAAATTGGATTAATGACACTTTTTCTCCGGATTTTTTTTCATTCAGATTTAATATTCCATTCATTTTTAAAGTGAGGAGGCAGGATTTTATGTAATTAGTGTTGTTTAGTGATACAGGAAATATTGAATAGTTAATATTATAGCAAAAATGAAAGCTTTTTTGGATAACAAATGTTGAAAAATACTGTACTCCGACGAGGGAATATCACAGAAGTTTAGTAATTTTTCAAAGTTTCTTTGCTCGCCGATGAGCCATAATTGATTGCTCACCCAAATTAATCAAAGTAGTCATGGATTGTGAATAAGTCGGATATTCTTTAATGTGCCAATTTTTAGGATCTGGTCAAGTGATCCTGTAAGATCATCAAAACTCACTAAGGTCCAANCCGATGAGCCATAATTGATTGCTCACCCAAATTAATCAAAGTAGTCATGGATTGTGAATAAGTCGGATATTCTTTAATGTGCCAATTTTTAGGATCTGGTCAAGTGATCCTGTAAGATCATCAAAACTCACTAAGGTCCAAAATTTTGACTATGAGAATAGTCCGGATTTTTTGGAAACGCGAAGCCAAATTTGTAGGAGACTATGTCCGAGTCAGGCAAAATGAATCTGCAACTCGCCGATTCGGGAAAATTTCTCTCCAGGCGCAAGTTTTTGTAGTCCGAAATGATCATGTACCTGAGCACGTCTCGAGAGTCGATGTAAACAGTCTCTGTAAAAAAAAAAACCACGGTTAACAAAAATGTATAAACATATTTGCTTCATTTTTGGTAATATAAGCAAGTACGATTGATGAACTGACACGCGGATGGTTTTTACTCATGGAAACTTTGAACCTGAAAAAGTATGTCCCTATATGCATCCTCGACAATTTCTCAAAGATGTTGACATTATGCCAAAATTTCAGGAAATAAATACAGTATACTGTACTAGCTGCATTGTATGGAAAGTGTTGATACAGTGAAATCCTCACGGTTCCAACCAATAATGTAAAAACAAATGTTCCAGTCTAACAAACTTTTTCTCAAGTCTCAGCAGCAGAAAGCCTGTCTTAGAGTGGGCGTTGAAACAATATCATTATAATTAATTTGCATAAATAATTTTTGGATCCATATGAATGCATGCTTAGCCAGGTGGACTCTCTCTCTCTCTGTATATATATATATGGACGATTTTTTCTGGTGCACTTAGTTTCGTGGGAAAGAACCCGTCTATAAAAACCAATCAACAAAAAACTAATTATTGATAATGGCAATACTTATTGCAATATTCCGTAGAATCAAAAAATGCAAGTATTACAAGCAGGTTACATTGTTTTTGTATTATTCAGATTGCTTGCCTACAGATCCTTGTACATGTGACCAAAAATTCATTACATAGGTAAACCACTCTAAGTCAAATCTCAAGGGACCGCAGCAAAAAAAATTGACTTGGAAAGGCTTTGACTTTGGGAGGTTTTGAGTTATAGATGTTTCAGTGATGGAGCATGCACATTTCTGTTGTGGGAAACATCATAGAAAAATTTGCACTAAATTGTAAATTGTGATATTCTGGACCTTGAATTGCTCCTAAAATGACGAGCATGCTGAACTTTGTGGTAAGGATTAATTGCTGGCCCAATTTAGTCTGTCACATCCTTTCAAAACATATCAAATTCCATTTTTATTGTACACCCCATCAAAAAATTTGGACATTCCGAACTGCATTCCCAATGCATTGCCATGCCATTGAGGCAAGAACATTGTGGCAATGTCAACTTGGTCACCACTCAACACCTCACTCCCTAAGTTGGNAAGCAAGTACGATTGATGAACTGACACGCGGATGGTTTTTACTCATGGAAACTTTGAACCTGAAAAAGTATGTCCCTATATGCATCCTCGACAATTTCTCAAAGATGTTGACATTATGCCAAAATTTTAAGAAATAAATACAGTATACTGTACTAGCTGCTTTGTATGGAAAGTGTTGATACAATGAAATCCTCACGGTTCCAACCAATAATGTAAAAACAAATGTTTCAGTCTAACAAACTTTTTCTCAAGTCTCGGCAGCAGAAAGCCTGTCTTAGAGTGGGCGTTGAAACAATATCATTATAATTAATTTGCATAAATAATTTTTGGATCCATATGAATGCATGCTTAGCCAGGTGGACTCTCTCTCTCTATATATATATATATATATATGGACGATTTTTTCTGGTGCACTTAGTTTCGTGGGAAAGAACCCGTCTATAAAAACCAATCAACAAAAAACTAATTATTTATAATGGCAATACTTATTGCAATATTCCGTAGAATCAAAAGATTGCAAGTATTACAAGCGGGTTACATTGTTTTTGTATTATTCAGATTGCTTGCCTACAGATCCTTGTACATGTGACCAAAAATTCATTACATAGGTAAACCACTCTAAGTCAAATCTCAAGGGACCAGCAAAAAAAATTGACTTGGAAAGGCTTTGACTTTGGGAGGTTTTGAGTTATAGATGTTTCAGTGATGGAGCATGCACATTTCTGTTGTGGGAAACATCATAGAAAAATTTGCACTAAATTGTAAATTGTGATTTTCTGGACCTTGCATTGCTCCTAAAATGAGGAGCATGCTGAACTTTGTGGCAAGGATTAATTGCTGGCCCAATTCAGTCTGTCACATCCTTTCAAAATACATCAAATTCCATTTTTATTGTACATCCCGGCAAAAAATTTGGACATTCCAAACTGCATTCCCAATGCATTGCCATGCCATTGAGGCAAGAACATTGTAGCAATGTCAACTTGGTCACCACTCAACACCTCACTCCCTAAGTTGGCAGAAGACATTTTGAAATGCACTTTGAACCAGTTGCCAATGGGGATGAAACAGTTGAGCCTGAGAGGCAATAATATGGAAAGCCCAGCAACAAATATCATTGCAAAACAAATACAGTCAACCCCAATGAGACGTCACCATTTGTCCAGAGCAATTTTGGTGGTTTAAAGAGGTTGGCGGTACATCAAATATTTAGTTTTAATTATTTGATCAAGAATACTCAATTTTCTTCCAAAAGTCATAGAGATACAGGTTATGTAAGAAACTTCAGTAATTTTCCAAAGAGTACTGCTGTGATCAATGGATTACTCTTTCAGAAAATAAATTTTGCTGCATCAATTTATTCAAATTTTAAGATTAGGTCAATATATTCTTCAAAAATGTCAACCTTATTATTCTTTTCTTACAAATACAAGACCCTAGGCAGAAATTATAATTCTACCCCAATGTTGGCATTATAACAAAGACAAAACTAATTGGAAACAGCACTTTTGTGTCATCAATAATGCTGGCGGATGGCAGTTGACGCCTTGTTGAGGTTTTCTATAGACTTTAACATAGAGGAGATTTGCTTCATTCAAAATTTTGGCGGTTGCCAAGGGTGGCGCTTTAAAGGGGGCATCTCAACAGGGTTTGACTGTATATTTTTTTTTTTCAGTTCCATGTACCAGGTCTATAAGGGAGCCATCTGACTTCTGAGAAATTCAAAAATGTACAACAATTAACACTATAACTTGCTGATGTACAACTTGTGCTGTTCGATTCCGCGGAATATTGCGATAAGCATTGTCATTACTATTAATTAGTTTCTCCTATATGGACCAGGAATTGACAATTGCTGGAATCGTGATGGAAAACGGTGTTCATAGAACATGACGGGGATGAGAGAGTCACTCATTCATAATACATGATCCACGATTACTGTCATCCTGAAGGGCTTTTCAACACATTCCATACTGTACATGTGCAGTGACCTCTATTCGTGATGGATGAAATATTTTCTCTCGTGATGGATTAATTCCGAAAGTGCGAGCAAACATTTTTTATCCGAAACAATTGCTGTCTGCAATATTAATTTCATCGAGTCCGTCGGAAGTAGTTGAACACATAATAGTTGCAACGACTGTAAAATCTTGATACTACTCATGGACTATGAGGAATAACGTGAGAAACATTTTGGTAAACTAAAAATTTAATTTGTCGAAGAATTACTGTAATTGCGTGAAAATCTCGTGATTTTCTCAAAATCCGGATGCAATTCGCATTCAAAAGAGTTTTTCTAGTATATGATGTTGAAAATGGCGTTGGCCTGTTCCAATAAAAATTCTGCTATTATCAATTACTTTCGTTTGAATTTAATCTCTCAATTGGTCATTTTTAAATTCAAAAATCCAGAGACTTCAGCTGAGAGCGATTCTATAACGACATTTGTTTGAGTTTATATCATAAGAAAATCATGATATGCAAAGATTGTTTGTAACTTCTTCAAATTTTGTTTTAAATTATTTTTCAACTTTTCGAACTTATATACTGCTGCAACGTTCATTATATTATTATTTGAGTGAATTGAGACTAAAATACTGCACTACTAACACGAAATTTCTCTGTTAGGTTGCGTAAGAATAATCTTTCCGAACCCAATATCAGGAAGAAATTCAAGAACTTTACATTTCGGTCAAATTAATAAAATGTTGTGTGCATTTTTCGCTTCTCCGTTTTTTAAAGATCCGATTCCAGCCGTTTGTAAGAATTTTTTTTCTAAGTATATTCCAGATTTTTAATGCTCACTTACAAAATCGTAAGGCACGGTATTTGGATTTTCAAAACTCTGAACCCACTCATCATCCAAGTTTTCTTTTTTTTTTACCATTTCGAATAATGTTGGAATTGACGTGCTTATTTCTTCATTGCTCATATTTCAATGGCACAGAAAATAAATCGGCACTCACTTTCGTTTGCAACATTGTCCAGGACAGTTTTCCCGAAATTTGGATCCAGCGGGGAAATGAAGGTTTTCTCGGAGGCCGTGGAACGCAGGGGCAAGAAATCATCCTTTTCAGTTCCCGTCAATTTCGTCTGAGATCATAAAAAAAAAGATTGCAATGATTCTACTGTTTAAACACTGAAGAACAACTTATCAAAGCCATATGGTAACCTCTGCCATCCAAGGTCTAGAAAAACATTGTCAGTGACCCTTAGGTCAAAGGCAAAGTAATTTCAAAGAAATAAAGGTAATGCGCGATAGGCTGTTCGCGGCCAAGACTAAGTCTCCATGAACAGTTTATTTTTGAACTTGTAAATAATTGGATACGTTTGCACTTTCAGAAATTGGAAGCAGAGCACACAGTTTCCCTAACCCAAGCTTGGAACAAACTGAAGTTTTGTGATGGATTTTTTCCTGTGATGCAGGAAGAGGAATCCAGTTTTTTGGTACTGGTTTTCATGGTTAGTTGGTTTTGTGTGTTGGATGGAGATGTTCAATTTGAGTGTTGGCAGTGTTTAGTGGCGTGTTCTGTGGAGGGTATATTGGGCAACCTCTAGGGGTCCCTGATAAACAAAAACCCCCAGGCAAGGGCACCATTAGCCTGGGGAATGTTACTACTTACCTTACCAAATTCCCTTCACTGCAAATATTGAACCACTTTCCCCGTAAGGATCCCCCCAGCGTCAGACATTTAGCGGGCTATATACGGAACTTTGTATCTGTCCCATTTTTGGGTGGGCTGGGAGATTTTATTGGGACAGTGAAGGGAATTTGGTAGTAACATTCCCCAGGCTAATGGTGCCCTTGCCTGGGGGTTTTTGTTACTACTTACCTTACCAAATTCCCTTCACTGCGAATCTTGAGAATCAGATACAAGGTCCATTCCCAGGATATTAACAAAAGACGTTAAGCACTTTTTACACATTTATTGCCGAGTCGCAGTTGCATGTATATACACTTCACATCGTCGCCGGAAAATAGTCATAAACCGTGCAGATTTTCACATATATACACTTTGCGTCGCCGTTTTTTTTTTTTACGACACTCACTCGTCAGTAAGAGCTGCGCAAATTGCCATTTGTGCACGAGTTCTGCGTGCAATGGCCTCTTCCGGCACAATTTGTTTTGGTTTTTTCTTATATACGCGTTTCCTGTTTTCCCCCTGTTTTTCTTCTTTGGCATTTTTAGGGGGGTCTTTTTCAAACAGCCTCTTTAGATCTATTTTTGGATCGTTTCCCATTGCCCTGTGAACAGGGGTGCGTTGGGCGCATTTGCTGTTTGGAGTCGGATTTTCCATGAGATTTTGCCCTTTTTCAGTCAATTTTCGATTATAATGTTTTTGAAAGGTAGATTCTTTTTTCCATCCTGTCAATTTGGCTATTGAGTCGAATGATCTGTTTTTTGCCCATGCACATGTTGCTGCTGCTGCACGGGTTGAGCCTGGTGTATCTTGAATATTCATTCTTTCCAGGATGTTTATGAGCCATTTTCTTATTGTAGCTTTTTTGACTCTTTCTCCATTGTCTGCTCTGACAAAAAGATATTGTGATCTTTCCAAGAATTCTGTCATGTTGATGTATCTCTCCACCAGGTTGATAGGACAAATTCTCTGATCCTGGCTATAAGGTGCTATTGTTATGCCTGCTCTTGTCTTTTTTGATGCCATGGATGTTTTCTGGATCTCGAGAAAAGGTATAAATAGGTCTTGACCTTCCTTTCAGATTTCTTTTCCTAGTTTTGAAATATCGTCTACTCTCAGTCCTGTGGCTAGTGCTAAGATGATCACAGTTTCTTGCGCTTGTTCTAGGATTGATTCTGGGTACGGTGTTTTTTGTATATTTTTTAACACTGTTTCTGCATTCCATATGGTTTCTTTCTTCTGAAAGGTCCTCGTCGTTCTTTGTGCACCCTTCATGAATCGATCTAGGGTGTTTTGGTTGATGATGGATTCCTTGTTGTTTTCTGTAAGCCATTGTGTGATTGCCGTTTTTATTAGGCGAATGTAGCTATAGGAGAATTGCTGAGGGACGGCCGTAAAGTTTGCCAAAAATCTCAATACTGTAGTGAAATTTACATTTTGTATATTTTCACTGTTGTCTTGGATGAATTTTTCAAATCTGCTTACAATATTTTGATATTGTTTCTGAGTCGTTTCAGCCCTGGCTGCCTTGATAGTATCTTGAACAATTCTATCTAATTTGCTGGTAGAATAAGAGATGCCTACAGTTGGGTTTTCCTGAGGTGATGACACGCTGTTGGGATTTGAGGTAGGAAAATTGCTTCTGCCAGACTGTCTAAAATTATTGTTCTTGTTCTGGCTTGTACAAGCGCCGGCCACCAAGGCTGGGACGGCCACATGGGATGTACCAGGATTGCTGTTGCTTTTTCTTGTTGGATCTTCCTGAGTACTCTGCTGAGTAGACCAAAAGGAGGAAAAAAATACCCGACATTAATTGACCAATCTTGTAGAAAAGCATCTGTAAAAATTGCATCCTTTTTAAAACACCATGAACAGTAGTTTTCTATCTGTCGATTGTGTTTGGTAGCAAACCAGTCTATTTCTGGTATCAATTGGAACTGTTGATTGATTCGCTGGAAATATATTTCTTTCAGTTTCCATTCTGCATCAAGTTTAATTGCATCTTTCCTTGACAGTATTCTTGTCAGTGCATCTGCAGGATTCTGTGTGGATGGTATATANAACAATATTTGCATTCTTGAAATTTATTCCTTTGGCCTGGAAATTTTTTAAGGCAATTCTGACTGTTTGGAGTTCTAGAAGGCCAATGGCCTCTCCGTTATTTATTCTCCAGGTTCCTGATATCTTGGGGCTTCCCAAAATTGTTCCCCATCCACCTGAGGTGGATGCATCTGTGGTTATCCTGTGGGTCACAATTTTTTTTTTCAAAGGATTTTTTACAGGGTGATCTAATTTTTTCCCACCATTTTATATCTTCAAAGGCGTTTTCATTGAGATATATTGGTTGTTCCCAATCCTGGATTGGTTGTGGGATATCTGCTTTGATTCTCTCTAAATATCTGAAGTGAGCATGCCCGTATGGTATTGCTGGTATGCAGCTTAGGATGAAACCAGCAATTTGTGCAAAATTCCGAAGGGGAATACTCTGTTTGTTTTCATATATTTTTCGTAGATTTGCGATGTTAGATTTCAGTCTATTGTATTTCTTTTCCGGGAGCTCTAGACATAGATCGTTGCTGTCTAGAATAAAACCAAGGTGTTTTCTCCTTGTGCTTGGTTGAAAGCGAGATTTTTCCATATTAATTAGAAAACCTGCGTCCAAGAGTAATTGATGGAATTTTGCAGTATTTGAGTGGCATTGTTCTATAGTGGATGCCACTATCAAAGTATCATCAATATATGCATGTACTCTTATTCCTTGCTCTCTAGCCACTCTAAGAATTGCTTTCATGATAATTGTAAATAGTCTGGGTGCTTCTCTCAGCCCCATTGGGAGTGCTTTGAATATATAATGCGTTTTCTCCCATAGGAAAGCAAAAAATCTCTGGTGATCAGGGTGTAATGCGACGTTATGATACCCCTTTTTAAATCTAGAGATGTCATGAGATCTCCTTGACTGATTCCCTGAGTGACTAGATCTAAATTTTCCATTTTAAAGTGTTTGTATGGTACACACTCTGTATTGACCGCCTTGCTGTTCAATATGAGGCGGAATGAGCCATCATGATTTTTAACTGGAAAAATTGGGTTGATTACTAAGTTTTTGTTCCAATTAATTTTTTGGATGATCTCGTATTTTTCTAGATCTTGCACTAGTTTTTGTGTTGCCTGTTTCTCTTCATCAGTTTTAATTGGGGGATTGTATCTGGACAGTTTGTTGTTTGGTATTTTTTCAAAATCGATCTTTGCCCCCAAAATCATTTGAAGGATCCATGGATCTTTTGTTATTTCGTTCCTCCAGAAATTTATGTGGTAACGCAATCTTCCTCCAATGATGTTATCCGGTACCACACTGACCTTTAGTTTTGTCTTCCCCTCCAGGTGCTCCTTCCCCTGAAGGTGTTTTGAGACATCTCCTAGTTCTGACGCCAAAATTTGTTTTGTTGGCCCTCCCCTAAAAAACAATTCTGAAATTGATTTTGGGGTTGAGGCCTTTGATATGGTCTTGATCTGTAACTGTGACCACCATGCACGCTTGGAGATTTTCCTCTCCAGCTTTGCTTTGTGTTTCCTGGTTTTAGTGCTAGATCAGCTTTCACCAGTTGATCAATTTCTTTGATGAGATCCCCATCCGATAGGTTGACCCAGCTTTCTCCAAAGGCCTGGGTCGGGATCCGATTGTTTTGGAATGCTGCGCGGACATTGTCATTTGCGTTGTTGCACACATTCTTTTTCCTTTCTTCCTGCAGCATCATGTATGACACTGCTAGGGCTTTTAGGGTGTTGCCCATGGTGTCTCGCAATGCTTCAGGCAAACCTTTATTGATAAACACTTTCACTATTCCACTGTTGACACACATCAGCATATTCTGAATTTTTTGCAGCATTGTGTCTACGCTCCGTGATGGTTTTGTGAGCGCATTCCATAGGGGGTGGTTAATTCTTGGTACATTCCCCACTATGGTATTTCCGACCAGTGGCAGTATTTTATTATATTCTGCCACAATGTCTTTTTTGTTGCAGCTGGCCATTGCATTTTTATATATTTTTTTGACAACTTGCTTTGCAATTGTTCCCAGAGTGCAAATTGGTTCACAATCTTGCAATGCTGGTAAAAACCGGGCCAATGCATCGTCACCTTCCTGTGCACTGACAGCAACAATTTCCTCTTCTTGAGGTATATTGCGCAACAGCGCTCGATCCATAAGCTTCTCCAACGGTTTGCTTAGGATGGGATCCTCTATTGTATCTATATTTGATAGGGAGTTTTTATTAACTTTTGTCATTATAAGTTTTTTTTGTTTTAACTTGCCTTGTTTGTTTGTATCTTCTGAGTTTTCATCATCACTGATATGATGCACTTCTGTAAAAGTTTCACTCATTTTGTTTCTTTTCCTTTCTCTGTGTGATATAAAATATCTTCATTATTCAATGTTTTATTTTCACTTTTCACAAAAGGCTGGCTTGAAGAACACTGGTACACATTTGTACTTGCAGTTTTTTGCTCTTGCCACCCTTTGCAAGGGGTGAGTCCACGTGAGAGTTGTTGCTCCCGCAAGGTTCAAGTGGGTTCTGATGCTGGGGGGATCCTTACGGGGGAAGTGGTTCAATATTGGCAGTGAAGGGAATTTGGTTAGGGTGTAGTAACATCACATTGACAAAATAGGATGCTAATCCTTATGCTAACTTCATGATTTGTCCCTGTCTGAAATCCTTCACAAAATAAGCCCAGATATGAACCTCTTTAACAGAAAACAACTTTCCCCCATGATATCTATATAATTTTAATTTCCAAAGCGGTTTTCTGAATGTTATTCTGGGTACATACACAGGAGAAGAGCAATGAAACTTTAATTTAATGCTTTCCAAAGAAGAGTCAGTGACTCATTGTGCAAATTTGCCCTATATTATTTCGAATTTCAGTATCTTAATTGTGAGGTCAAGAATAAATTATGGCATTACTTTAAAGACAATTATTACAGTATGTGAAGATCAAAAATCCTATATTTGTTTTGTTCTTCATTTTTTTCACATCAAAAGTGCTGATTTCCCTGGAAAACCCCCAATTCCAAATGTGTATGAGTTTGTGCAAGTTTGACTTTCAGACGGTTGACCTCATGGATATATTAATGATATGAACTGGTAGCTGAATATCTCATCTTAGCTATCAACAGACTCCTAATAAAAGCAGGCTTTTCACCCTTGTGTAATTGAACTACTATAAAAATTGGTTTACAAATATGTGTCTGATATACAACACTTTTATGCTCAACTGTTCTTCAATTTTTTTCAGGAGGGTGAAAAATACAAAAATTTTCAGGAGAGTGCTGTATAAAAATGTATAAAAGTTCTATTCTGCTCATGGAATTGCTGAAGTACCTGGATTCGTAGATGTCGCTCCAAGGTTGTTATTTGATCGCCTGAGATGCAATTTCAGTTATACTTGAATCTGCTTTTCAGGCGGCAAAATTTCTTGAGGATCATGGATAATTGTATTAATTCCATGTTGTTTAGCATATTCTCTGTTTTCTATAAGACATCTTTCTCCAATGTAAATAGTTTGAATTCGGAGAGCAAAAACAATTGGACGGCAGAAACTTTGCCACACAAGGTTAAAAATCTCTTATGCTAATCTTATTGCTGGAATTCAGAAAAAATGTCACCTGGCAGTATAAATGATTCTTTTTCTCAGAAAATGTTTTCTGCAAGTTGAAAACATATATATTTGGGATTTTTCCCAACTTTGGCTCTTGAGATCATTCTGGGTATTTCCTGTTTTGTCAACCAGTGGCACAAAATTGTGCAAATATATCCCAAAAGTGTCACCAAGGGCTAAGCTCTTAATCAGTTTCAGAGTTGGCAGTGGAATGAGAAAATCTACAGAGTTGGAGAAGAGAGAGGGAGAAACAAATGAGAAAAGTTGTTGCTTTTTGGCCTAAACATTGGCCTTTGATTGCTGATTTTGCCAGAACCAAAGACAATGCAGGGCATTGTTGTACTAGTCCTTTCAGACTGGTTTTTGGTTCTCAGGTTTTTGGGGGCCCAGAAAAGGTTTTTGAAGGATGCTCGAAAGATTATTATTTATTATATTCTACCTTTGCGCTTTTGTGTCCCCAACATACACTGCAAAACTTTTCTGAAAATATTGAGCAAATATCATACTGTACCTAAACTTCCTCAATATTCCTTGCTATAACACCTCTTCAAAGATATTAGATATGCACACCAGCACCAAGCTAGATAAAATATATAACCCTATTGCGTAACAGAAAAATGTATCCTTTTCACCTCCAGGGGTTTTCCTGTGAAATGTTGGGTCATGTCCATTGCAGTCAAAAGCTGATATGATTACCTCATTCCATTCCGCGAATAATATTCCCTCAAAATACAAGTTCCAAAGCAATCTATTTCCCTGAGCAATTAACAGCTCCCCAGGAAAAAAAATATTCTTCACTGCACATAATGACAGGAGGGTGCACTTTATAAAGCATGAGCTTAGTCAGATGTAAAATTGATGAGCTTTGTCCACGTAACTCCATGCAGTCGCCGTGTCCAACAACAGCAATTTCCTG
>CAJPEX010002718.1:0-36097 GCA_905338405.1 Notodromas monacha
GGTAAATTGGTGAGAGAAATGCCCAAGAACTTTTTTTTACATCAATTTTATGGTTGGAAATATCTGTTTCTTGTAATTTGGCCTGAAATGTGTTTGCAATTTAATTAAAAAATGTCCCTATGCTGAGTCAGTGTCCTCATGTTGGGCATTTTTTATTAATTTTTTTTGGGGAAAATAAGTGTCCCTATGTCGAATTGTCCGCAGGTCAAGGTGTCCGCATGCAGAGGTCTCACTGTAATTGGGCATATTTTATTCCGTGGATATAGATCTTCATCAATTGGGTAATGGACTTTTCGGATGGCAGACTTTCCATCAGGGAACTCCATCATCGAGACCATTAACCAATAAGGCACCAGCACAGTGCTGTACTAGAGTCTCAAGCGTTTAGCACGTTGAGCAAAAATAAAAATCGCAGATTTATTTTTGCAGCTGAATGACGATCCATCAGCAGGACGGGAAAAGTGCGGCCAGGGCAGCAGCTGCCGCTCGACCGTGCTAAACGAGTCCAGTGCAAATCGCCCACGACCGTTTCGTGGCAAGCAGCCAGGTGCAGTTTTTGCCACTGGTTCTCGACGACTGGTTTCCCTGTCACCCCGTTCATTCGTTTCATTTTGTGTGTGTGTGTGTATGTGTGCAGGGATAACGTTTCTAGTTTCTCTTCTTTTTTCCCTATATTTATGATTTTTTTTCTTCACCCCTCGACCTCCGTTTCACAGCCTGCAACTTCGCATCTGCGCAGATGCAGACGCCGTGAACGACGCCTTGTTTCCTCCCGGAGACCAGGAGAAATGATTTCCGATGAAATTGCCATTGACGCAACTTGAAAGATTTCTTGCAGAATTTTCTGATGTGCATTGATACTGTAAAGTAATTGTTGAATTTGTGCGCCATCAGTAAGTCTCATAGCGGGAGCAACGTGCTACATCGCAAATCATATGCAGTGCTTCCGAATATTATTCTTCGTGTGAATACAATGAAAATACGAATAAATTCAGCGGAAAGAAGTTTTTGCATGAGTTTTGAAACGGAAATGTGTTTCCTAAATGGGCTTTGACATTCAGATCGCGTTCATTGGCCTATTTTATTCGACGCTGGTACCCAACATTTTATGTCGGTTTACAATTAAATTCGTCAAAATTCCAATGCAGGAAATCCGTGCAATCCTTTACATTTAAAAGGTTGAAAACATGCTTTATTTGGTTATTTGAGAGGATAAAAATCTGGTAAACGCGGCATGATGAGCAAAATCAACATGTCAAACCTCTGTAAGTCAAATTTTAAAGAACCAGAAAAAATTCGACTTATTAGGAAGGATTCGAGTTATAGAGGGAGGAATTGAGTCAGGGGAACAAGCATTTTTTGTGGTAAATACAGAATAATTTCATGAAATTGTAAATGGTGATATACTGGGCCTTGAATTACATCTGAAATGAGTTGACAGGATGCTGAAGTTGGAGACAGGGGCTCATTTGCCCAATTAGTCTTACACTTATTTTCATAATGCTACGAGTTAATTGTCATTGCTTTTCTCTCTCCTGCTTCAAGAAAAAAATACCCAATAGGCCTTAGGAAATTTGAGTTATGGAGGTTTTAGAGGAAAAGCCTTTGATGAGTTTGAGAGGTTTTCAATGCATTGTCTCCTAGGGAATTCAGACAGGGCCTAAAAAAATCAATTTGAGGAGATATTTGACTCAGGGAGGTTCAATTTATCAAGGTTCAACTCTAATTGCGCCTTATTCTTGAGACACTGAACCTAAAATGAATGACTGAGCATCTTGTCTTGGAAATTCAGGAGAGCCATGATTATACTGTACCACTTTTGTGACTCAAAAATAGAGGCTCTTCTTGATGAAATTGACATTGTCATATGTATACAGTATTTGAAAGGTGACCCCTTATAACTCAAACCTCTCTAAGTCAAAAACCCCCTGAGTCAAATTTTTTTTCAGGTCCCCATCTGAAACCCCTCAGAAACAATAGATTAAAAACCTCTTCAAGTCAAAAGCTTTTCCCCTCAAACCTCCATAAGTCAAATTTTCTGCCCTGTTGGCCTTTATTTTCTTTTTTTTTAAGAAAGAAAACAGCAATAAAAACAAATTTATGCATTTTAAAGGAAGTGAAAGACTGAATTGGGCAAATGAACCCCTGCCTCCAAGTTCAGCAGCCTTTCAACTCATTTAACAATTCATTTAATTAAGCCCCAGAATATCACCATTAAAATTTTTTCAAGTTTTCCAGAAAAAAGGGCTTTGTATTGCAGTTCCAACCTATAAAATTCAAAACCTCCCTGAGTCAAATTTTCTAGCAGATCCCTTGAAATTCGATTTAGAAAGGTTCAACTCCAGTATAGATGCGGGTAAAACGAGGAACAGGTAAGTATAGAAAAATATGGAATAGAGAGAATTCCAAGTGCAGGTAAGAAGAAGAAGAAGAAGAAGAAAAGGAAGAATGCAAAAATGGTGAGTGAGTGAGACGCGGCGGCAAAAATGAGTCGTGTCACCATTCATCATTCCACGGGTAACTGCGTGCCCTCGCGACATCAGCTTGCAAGCTGCTGCTGCTGCTGTTCGGTCACGACACCGACCCTCGCATTTATTTGCTTTCTTCTTTCTCTCTTTTTTTTTCTTGATCCTGAAACGCCTTGGTGTTTTCCGCCGCAAGCACGTCATTATGAAACACTAAGTAGAATATATATCCAACATTTTAAAAATATTTTCGAATGGCAGATATATATTTCCTGGACTGAGATGTTTCCATGAACAAAATGCCATGGCGATCCTTCCAAAAAAAATTGTTTCGTTGCTCGCCCAGTTTGAATTGGAGAAGAGTTAGGGAATTTAAAAAAAGTATTCATTGGCAATAAAGAAATAAAACTCATATGCCGTACACTTGTATTCTTCATGGATTTCCCGGCAGTCCAAGAGCTACACGGAATTTTGAATATAGTATTTAAAATATTTAAAATTCCAATATTTTGAGTCGCCGAAGTAACCCATGATCCCCAAAGAACATGTTATGATATCTGGAAAATTTCCACATGACGAAGGCGAAGATCGTGAATAACGCATTATCAAAATCAACATTCCTATCTTCTTATTATTTTTTGAGTAAAATTGAATACTATACTCTGCAATGATTCTGCGTCTGATTTTTTAAACTTACAAGCAAAGTTGAAGCCGTTTTTGAGTCTTAAAAAAAAGTACGTATATACCATACGTAGCCTGGGATTTATGAATTTCCCTGCTTTAATTGTGCAAGCAAATACTGTAACGCAAAATTGTAATATTTAAAAAGGAAATCAAGTATTCTCATGAAATGCTTACATTTCATGAGAATACTTGATTGAACTGCCGAAAGTTTGATAGATTGTGGAAGTATTGAAGAAAAATGCTGACCCCTTACCATTTTTTGATTATCTTTCAATTAAATAGATTGTCTCCAATTTGACCTGCTTTGCAATAGGGAAAATTGAAGAATCAGTTTTCAAAGAGAAATCAACTCGTTAAAAAAAATTATTGTAATTGTGTCTCATTAAAAATTTCCTTTTGTAAAAAAAAAACCTCACTGTATGGAATGGAATTGATACTTCAAATAGCATTGGTCTTCCGAGACAGCTTTTTGTCACAGAAAAAGTCGAAAATAACGAATATACTGTATATATAGTCGAATAAACCTTTTCAAAATCCGTCTCTGCGCTTGCAAATCTGCTAAAATGATCGTACTTTCCAGGCTTTGGTTCGAAAAATGTCAAAATTTGGCTTTGCTTCAAAGGTAATCATTTTATGCACGCGAACTATAAAACCATGACTTTCATTTTTCTCAATTCTCGTCTTCTCTCTCTCTCTCCATTCATTTTCTTCGGTCTTCGCCGAAAGCAAACAATGACGAGCACAGAACTGCGTGCTGGGATCTAATCAAGCTGGATTATTTTTCTCGATTCGACTCAAGTTTTATCATTGACGACAGCCGTATGTACGAAGGGCCGGGGCTCAGAAACGCAATGCTTGGTTATATATATATATATATATATAGGGCGACCAAGAAAATGCCAAAATGCATCACGTGTCGCAAGACAAGAAAGAAAATTTGCGTCCGAGCCAGTGTCATTTTCGCATTTGCGACACACATTCGTCTTGCACTTCGTCAGCATTCGTTTCGCGTGCAGGGTTTTGGGCATTGTTTCAAACTATGGTCACTTGAATATTATTTTTTCCTCTCGATATGGTTATAGGAATAATTGATGGAAACAACATCAGTCTGTCAACGCGCGTTTTAGATAGATTTTCTACATTCGTTTTACCTACAAAAATACTGCACACTGAAATAATACGTGCTCGCTTGAGAAAATCAAAAGCGAGAGCAATGAGAAGAAATCATTGTTTTTGCTCAGCCGCATTTGTGGATATAATGCAAAAATTGTCATTAAAATGGCAGCGGATTCAGCGACTTACGCTATTGAAGAAAAAAGTGCGAAAAGGATCTGAATCACACAATTAAGCGATGAAAACCAGAAAGGTAACTTCGAATAATTAAAAATTCTGCGACGCTCCAAAAAGTTGAATTTTTTTTTATTTCGCCAAGTCCGTTCGGTATTTGTATTTACTCCTTGTAAATAAGACGGTCATTTTATTTTATTCCTTGGGATCGAAAAACTTGTTTCTTGGTTCTTGGTGAATGAATCGCCCAGCAGGACTTCAAAAAAAAAGTCGTGGCCTTTCAACGCTCACAAACAACACGTTGAATGGGCCCTTCGAAAAGCGCAAGGAATTGTTTTCCCCGCAACTCAAATGCCCTAAATCTGACAAAAAATATTGTTGAAACTTCAATGGTTTGATGTGCGAATGAAAATAATCTTTCTAGCCATTGCCAGAAATTCAGTCGAAAACTCGTGGAGCATTCGACTGAGTTCCAAAAGCTACGTAAATCGATACATCGTTCACAAAATATATACGAACGAATGTTTATACTGCACACAATCTCACGAAGTTGCTCTCAGTGAATCAAAATCTTCGTATTTTTTTATGACGCTTTGCCTTTAGTTTTGGCATGCGAAAGATGTGTGCAGTATACAATAGTTATGTCTACATAGGAATACTTTCAAATTTTCTGTCGTACAGCATTATTAACCAACTTTCATGCGATCATCATTATGAACATCTGAATAATTGGTCAGTTTCAAACAGCCTGACTTTTTATTTGAAATTAACCTTGAAATTGTATCGATTTTTGCTTTAGTTCATCTTTGAAGACATTTAAAACCGCACACGATCCAAACGTGATGTAGACTAATATGCGGCGATATTTTCTCTACGTTATTTTATTTATTTTTTTAGATTTAAAAAAGGACTTCGAACTTGCGGATTAACATCAACGCAATTTTCCATTTCGCATCGCGAACAGTTCTCACGGCAGTCGGCAAATATGACCAAGTGTATATACAGTATTGCATAAAATTGAAACCGTCCTCATATCGCTGCAAAAAAAAAAAATGCGTACGTTTCTCCTTCATCCTTCGGTTTTCCGCAGAGCTATACGAAGCCCCCGAGGGCCTGGCCTTTTTTCGCCGACCCATAGGCGAGAATTTCAGCGAGTCCAGGTGTGAAAAGCAAGGTGAAGGAAAAAAAAATACTTGAGAGAGGGAGAGAGAAAAGAGATGAGGTATGCTTTCTAGAACCCGCGGGGCGTGTCGACGGGGGGAAATGCGATCCCTCATCCCACCGCTGTTCTTCATCGCGCTTCAACGTCACCGGAGATTTCCTCTCATCATTTTCTTCAACTTTCCGATGATCGTCTTGCTGTCTTCCTTCTTTTTTTTTCACTAAATCAATTCATCGATTCATTTCTTCGCAATTTCGTTCGTCGTTGCCTTCTTCTTCTTGTTCTTTTCTCTCTCCCGCTCTCACTCTGTGTTCTGCTGCAGGAGTGTTGTTTTCCTCGATGAAACTTCCTGACGATGAAAGCTGCAGGAATTATATTATCCACCCCGCTGATAAGGCGTTTTTTTGCGTAACCTTTACCCTGTATAAGAACGGTAGACACTTTAAATTTAAATGCAGTGGATCCCTGGGTAAAAAAAAAGACTAATGCTCAATCGCGAAATTTTCGCGAAGGACATGTTTCAATCGACGGCAGAAGAGTTACTCGGATAGTGAGGCTTTGGCAAAGAGTTTCGTAGATGGGTTATCTTTTGAAATATTTTCAACGCTGTCAAATAACTTTGTAAGGATATGTAGATAAGCATAGATGACATTTGTATATTTTTCTTTAATCCCCTGAAAATTTGTGGGTTTTAAAATTTGAAGAGCCTGGATTACAGAATTTATTCAAGAACCAGGAACACTTTTTCTTGAATTTACGAGGGGGGAAAAGAGCCTGTGCGTTACGGATGGATATGCAATTTTCATAAATTTTACAAATTTTGTTGCAAGTCATTCTTGATTATAAAAGCAAATACTTGACCAATTTAGCAAACAATTTCAAAATAGAGAAAATCCGAAAACTCATTCAATTTGGGTACTACATACATGTCAAAATTTAAATTCTGGTGCATTTTATTTTCCAAAATACAGTACAGTATTTGTATTCCATTTTTTACGTCGCTAAAATGTCTTACTCAGGGAAATTTAAGGATGATAAAACTAGTTATTAATTATTAATATTAATGCTGCTTGAAATTGTGTTGATGTCGGTATTCGAATACTTATCAATAATTTAAAAGAACGTTAAGCAGTTGAGCAGAGTTTGAATTGGCATTTGCTCTACGTTTTAGCATAGAAAAACATTTAGTTTCAATATTCAAATGCGATATCTGATGTGTATATATAAGCTATAAATGTGGCTGTATTAGATTGTAATAGGCATATTTGAGATTTCACTCAAATTCGAATATACTCTATTAAAAAGTGGCTAATTGAGATGGCTAACTGTTGTCCGAAGCCCACTCCGGTTTTTCTGTAGAAAAGGATTTCATTCATTGTTTTCAATTAAGCGATATTTTAAATCGTTTTCAAAATTGGAATGAAGCTGTCAGCTTGCCTATATGCAGCATTATCTACGGAAATATGAGCAGGTATAGCCGGAAGTTGATTCAAAGCCAACCAGGTTGCTTAATGAACATTGAGGAATGATTCCCCCGGGCTTTCTGACCCTGATTTCTTTTTTTTCTCTCTCTCTCTCTCTACTAATATATCCGAAGTTGTTCCAGACCTGTACCATGAATTGAAATTCTTCTTTCTGAGTATAGCAAGGAAGATCACCGGATGCATGCGGTCACGACGTCACGCTGTGTTTATTGGCGGGATCTCGCTCGTATGGTTTTATTTTCGCCACCTGCTGCCTCATTTCCAGACCGAAAATTGCAGGATATTCGTCTTCCTTCAACTGAGAGATGATTCGGGTAAATCAACAACAACAAAAATATGGGCGCGGGGGGGAGAGTTGATAAAAAAAAATAGATGAAGCCTTCATTCCCTCGGAAAAGATCCACTCGAGCATTGACCACGCGACCACCAACTGCTTGGATTGATGGATTCGTACCCCGTTCATCACTTCGATCTCCAAGGAATCAATCCCAAAATTTATTCATTCGGGAGAAAAATTCGAAAAAATGCCTTCGATGTTGAATATATATACGACCATCAATGCTCATGTCGCTGTTTTGCGAATTCTTCTTTCTGTTGTTTTCTTTTGATTAAATTGGCTCGCGAAAAAAAAACACCTGTGATTAGTGCAAGGTCAAGTGACGTTACAAAAACAGCCACGGACCCAAAATAAGTTTTTCATAATCGCTGAATGGAGACTCTTAAAAACTATTACAGTATAGCAATTTTTCTGGAATAAAAAGTCAATCCTTTTTTACATGATTTTGTTCTTTTCTATACAGACACATCATCAACATACACTTCTTGAAAAAATCGTACGATATCCAATTGGATTATACACATTTCTTACAGCAGAAGTACTATAAAAAATGGTTCTCCGGGAAAGATACTTCTGTTTTATTCTTATTAGTGTAAAGAAAAATAGAACAAAGTAAATGTTCCATTGAACTGTGCAACTCGGATACACTCACAAACAACACGTTGAATGGGCCCTTCGAAAAGCGCAAGGAATTGTTTTCCCCGCAACTCAAATGCCCTAAATCTGACAAAAAATATTGTTGAAACTTCAATGGTTTGATGTGCGAATGAAAATCATCTTTTTAGCCATTGCCAGAAATTCAGTCGAAAAGTCGTGGAGCATTCGACTGAGTTCCAAAAGCTACGTAAATCGATACATCGTTCACAAAATATATACGAACGAATGTTTATACTGCACACAATTTCACGAAGTTGCTCTCAGTGAATCAAAATCTTCGTATTTTTTTATGATGCTTTGCCTTTAGTTTTGGCATGCGAAAGATGTGTGCAGTATACAATAGTTATGTCTACATTGGACTACTTTCAAATTTTCTGTCGTACAGCATGATTAACCAGCTTTAATGCGATCATCATTATGAACATCTGAATAATTGGTCAGTTTCAAACAGCCTGACTTCTTATTTGAAATGAACCTTGAAATTGTATCGATTTTTGCTTTAGTTCATCTTTGAAGACATTTAAAACCGCACAGGATCCAAACGTGATGTAGACTAATATGCGGGGATATTTTCTCTACTTTATTTTATTTTTTATTTGTAGATTTAAAAAAGGACTTCGAACTTGCGGATTAACATCAACGCAATTTTCCATTTCGCATCGCGAACAGTTCTCACGGCAGTCGGTAAATATGACCAAGTGTATATACAGTATTGCATAAAATTGAAACCGTCCTCATATCGCTGCAAAAAAAAAAGCGTACGTTTCTCCTTCATCCTTCGGTTTCCCGCAGAGCTATACGAAGCCCCCGAGGGCCTGGCCTTTTTTCGCCGACCCATAGGCGAGAATTTCAGCGAGTCCAGGTGTGAAAAGCAAGGTGAAGGAAAAAAAATACTTGAGAGAGGGAGAGAGAAAAGAGATGAGGTATGCTTTCTGGCAAAGGGGGGGGGGGGGTTTGAGGGGGATAGAATATAAGGGGAGCAAATAAGGCCGGTGCTCCCATGGTGTGCGGGGGGATTCGAAGTGCGTCAGGTTCGCAGGAGGCGAGAGCTAATGCACACGGGCTTTTTATGCACAATTTGACTTGGAACCCGCGGGGCGTGTCGACGGGGGGAAATGCGATCCCTCATCCCACCGCTGTTCTTCATCGCGCTTCAACGTCACCGGAGATTTCCTCTCATCATTTTCTTCAACTTTCCGATGATCGTCTTGCTTTCTTTCTTTCTTTCTTTCTTTTTTTCTCAATCAATTCATCGATTCATTTCTTCTCGATTTTGTTCATCGTCGCCTTCTTCTTCTTTTTCTTCTTATTTTCTATCTCTCTCTCACTCTGTGTTCTGCTGCAGGAGTGTTGTTTTCCTCGATGAAACTTCCTGACGATGAAAGCTGCAGGAATTATATTATCCACCCCGCTGATAAGGCGTATTTTTGCGTAACCTTTACCCTGTATAAGAACGGTAGACACTTTGAATTTAAATACTGTGAATTTAAATTTAAATCCCTGGGTAAAAAAAAAGACTAATGCTCAATCGCGAAATTTTCGCAAAGGACATGTTTCAATCGACGGCAGAAGAGTTACTCGGATATAGTGAGGCTTTGGCAAAGAGTTTCGTAGATGGGTTATCTTTTGAAATATTTTCAACGCTGTCAAATAACTTTGTAAGGATATGTAGATAAGCATAGATGACATTTGTATATTTTTCTTTAATCCCCTGAAAATTTGTGGGTTTTAAAATTTGAAGAGCCTGGATTACAGAATTTATTCAAGAACCAGGAACACTTTTTCTTGAATTTACGAGGGGGGAAAAAGAGCCTGTGCGTTACGGATGGATATGCAATTTTCATAAATTTTACAAATTTTGTTGCAAGTCATTCTTGATTCTAAAAGCAAATACTTGACCAATTTAGCAAACAATTTCAAAATAGAGAAAATCCGAAAACTCATTCAATTTGGGTACTATAAATGTCAAAATTTAAATTCTGGAGCATTTTATTTTCCAAAATACAGTATCTGTATTCCATTTTTTAGGTCGCTAAAATGTCTTACCCAGCAGGGAAATTTCAGGATGATAAAACTAGCTATTAATTATCAATATTAATGCTGCTTGAAATTGTGTTGATGTCGGTATTCGAATACTTATCAATAATTTAAAAGAACGTTAAGCAGTTGAGCAGAGTTTGAATTGGCATTTGCTCTACGTTTTAGCATAGCAAAACATTTAGTTTCAATATTCAAATGCGATATCTGATGTGTATATATAAGCTATAAATGTGGCTGTATTAGATTGTAATAGGCATATCTGAGATTTCACTCAAATTTGAATATACAGTACACTATTGAAAAATGGCTAATTGCGATGGCTAACTGTTGTCCAAAGCCCACTCCGGTTTTCTGCAGAAAAGGATTTTATTCATTTTTTTAAATTAAGCAATATTTTAAATCGTTTTCAAAATTGGAATGAAGCTGTCAGCTTGCCTATATGCAGCATTATCTACGGAAATATGAGCAGGTATAGCCGGAAGTTGATTCAAAGCCAACCAGGTTGCTTAATGAACATTGAGGAATGATTCCCCCGGGCTTTCTGACCCTGATTTCTTTTTTTTTTCTCTCTCTCTCTCTACTAATATATCCGAAGTTGTTCCAGACCTGTACCATGAATTGAAATTCTTCTTTCTGAGTATAGCAAGGAAGATCACCGGATGCATGCGGTCACGACGTCACGCTGTGTTTATTGGCGGGATCTCGCTCGTATGGTTTTATTTTCGCCACCTGCTGCCTCATTTCCAGACCGAAAATTGCAGGATATTCGTCTTCCTTCAACTGAGAGATGATTCGGGTAAATCAACAACAACAAAAATATGGGCGCGGGGGGAGAGTTGATGAAAAAAAAAATAGATGAAGCCTTCATTCCCTCGGAAAAGATCCACTCGAGCATTGACCACGCGACCACCAACTGCTTGGATTGATGGATTCGTACCCCGTTCATCACTTCGATCTCCAAGGAATCAATCCCAAAATTTATTCATTCGGGAGAAAAATTCGAAAAAATGCCTTCGATGTTGAATATATATACGACCATCGAGGCTCATGTCGCTGTTTTGCGAATTCTTCTTTCTGTTGTTTTCTTTTGATTAAATTGGCTCACGAAAAAAAAACCTGTGATTAGTGCAAGGTCAAGTGACGTTACAAAAACACCCACGGACCCAAAATAAGTTTTTCATAATCGCTGAATGGAGACTCTTGAAAAGTATTACAGTATAGCAATTTTTCTGGAATAAAAAGTCAATCCTTTTTTACATGATTTTGTTCTTTTCTATTTATACAGACACATCATCATCATACACTTCTTGAAAAAATCTTACGATATCCAATTGGATTATGCACATTTCTTACAGCAGAAGTACTATAAAAAATGGTTCTCCGGGAAAGATACTTCTGTTTTATTCTTATTAGTGTAAAGAAAAATAGAACAAAGTAAATGTTCCATTGAACTGTGCAACTCGGATACAGAATTCATTCAGAGTTGTGAGTGAGGAGTATTGGTTGGAATCTTAAAAAAAAATCGCTATATGATAGGTACTATATAGGTTATTTTCGTTAAAACGGAATTAGACCTGAATTACATAAGAATTTATACTGAATGCTGATTAGGTGACTAATTTCGAAATGCGAACTCAATCACGACTTCTGCCACACTCACGACAGAGACTCTTTTTTCAGACAATAAAAAACCCCTGCCACCGATAAATAATCTTGCAACCCACAAACTAAACAAACCATTCAAGTTCCTCAAAATCAAAGTCTGTGAAGTGGACTACAAATTTTTTCTCAACAAACAAAATTATTATTCTAGCACACGAAAAATATCATCCTCGGCCGGATCAGGTAAATCAGGCCGTTTTTTATCATTCACAATTGATTGGGCGCATGAATTTGATCAGGTTTGAGGATCCATCAAAGGGTTCGATTAAAAATAGTAGTGAATGACGATGGGCTTGTCTTCACTTGGACAGAGTTACGGCAATTGTTTTTTCTAACCTTGCCCTGCGGCGACTGAAGATTCGAAGAGCCCCACGTGAGATAATAACGACCGACCACAAACTCGTTTGTCTGATCAATCACGTTGAATCAGGAATCCTCCGAATTTCCTGATGATGTTTTCCTCTCGAAAAGCAGTTCCAGGACATAATTTTATGATACCACGGTATATTGTATGCTAGTACTGGAGAGCATTCAAATAAGATCGTATTCCAGAAATCGTATTTCCTCTGCCAAAAGTTTGAATTTCTGCGGATGAGTTGAAACGGGAAAATGCAGCTGATTTCCGTCCCAAAAGAAGTCCTTTACTTTATCCTCGTCATCTTTTTTTTGGTAAATGTCGCGGGAAATTTTGGGGGAAATTCACGCAGCATCCTGAAATATCTTTCCAAAATATTTTGAAAAGTTGCGTCATTCGGACGGCAAAGGAAACCTTCAATTGAGACAGATGAGTCTGAACACTGATGATGAAAAGAACTTCATAGCAAACTTTTTCTTGTTCAAAATGTTTATAATGTATTTTTCCCTACGAGTCCAGAGGAAAATACTACATAAGATTGGAATCATCCAGAAGAAAGTTACATGCAAATTAATTCCTAAAAATTGCTCTCCGAAATGTACAGCTCTCAAACCGTTGTTATTATATTGCTTGAAAATGTCGGCTAATTTTAATTCTGGTCCATCACCCTGTAACATTCCCAATGATAACCACGTAATCTGTAGCACATAAAATATTTTTTCCTGCTTCAAGTTCGAGCCCGGTTCGGGCCACAAAAAAAAAACGCAGAGTTTCTCATACGTACACTCCCACAGATTCCACCCCCAAGAAGACCAACAAAAAACGGGAAAACAAATTTTGATTGAAATTATCCAGGGAAGAAGCTATAGCAGCCTTCCTTTGATGGATCCAGGTTTTACGAAAGACTAGTTAAAGGGAAGCAGAAGACGGATTCGAATTCGTGGGGGGAAAAGAAGTGAATGATATTCGCGGCCAGTTTGGTGGTGGGCCGCAAGTGCGAGGCGCGCGTGATTCCCGTCAGCGGGGGGGCAACTCCATACAATCGTGCCATTATCCACAAAAAAAAAATTAAAATTAAAAATAAAAATAAGCAAGAGAGAGAGAGAAGGGGATGTTTTTTTTTACCTTCTTCTCCTTCTTCCCCCAAGCATTCATAACACAAGTGCACTCGTCTCTTATTCTTCGCTCTCATTCAGCAGCTGTTCAATCTTTTCCTAAACTGACGGTTCGTAATGCGAGAATCGTTGCCTGCATGGCGGATCAAGAGTATGTAGAAGTGTGTGTGTGTAAGTGTGTGTGTGTGTGTAAGTGTGTGTGTGTGTATGTGTGTGTGTGTGTGTATGTGAGTAAGAAGGTTTGACTGATGCCCACCGTAATTATTCACTGCTGGCCCCGCGCAGAGTGATGGATACATTCTTGAGAGCTCGTTCTGCGTCCGCCTTCAACTCTGAAGTTGTTGCATCCCTGCTTGCGATATTTATTCCTTCTCCACACGCCTGCAGGAATTCCCTACAGATTTACCTGGGAATCACAAATTCATGGCCAGAATTTTACTTTATTCAGAAGATGAAAATAATCTGAGGAAACATTACAGCCGGAGCCTGAGATGTGGATGTAATTGGTGCTTCAAGAGTGTCCCTAAGTTGAAATGTCTGTGAGTTGAGTCTCATTTTCCCATAGACTTACATTATATAATGTTTAATTGGTGTTTTTCATGGACAAAATACTCACCATAATTCCATGAAAATGAGAATTGTCTCACAATTGATACTGATTCAATCAATATATTTCAACACAATATGGACATTTGGGGAATTCAATACTGATACCTCTGTATACAGTACATAGAAATGCTGGCATTCTTTGTAAAAGTAACATTCAAGTGAAAAAGAGAGAAAGAAGTACTGTACCTCTATGCTGAAGGTAATTTTTTTAATTAGCTAAATGAATGGTAAATTGGTGAGAGAAATGCCCAAGAACTTTTCTTACATCAATTTTATGGTTGGAAATATTTGTTTCTTGTAATTTGGCTTGAAATGTATTTCCAATTTCATCACAAAATGTCCCTATGTTGAGTCAGTGTCCTCATGTTGGGCCTTTAATCAATTTTTTATGTGAAAATAAGTGCCCCTATTTTGAATTGTCCACGTGTCAAGGTGTCTGCATGTGAGAGTCTCACTGTATTTTGCTTCTAACTTTGGCTAATGATCACCAGGCTTCCCGGAGTGTGACAATAAGAGATACTATTTTACTTCACCAAAAAAGAACCTCCTCAAGTTTACAAAAAGCATCCTTATGTCAAATTCTTTTTTATAGTCATTGTTTTGAGTTTTCTTCAGAAAAATGTGATATAGACCTCATCAATCCAAAGGTGTTTCCCCTTGAACCACAGAAAATTTAATTTTTGATCCATTTTGGCTATTCTTGAGGTGTCAAGGAAAGAGGAGATCAATGAATATTATTGATGCTTTAAAAAAATGTGACTGACTTGTTATCAGCAGACTTAAATTGATGTTAAGTAAATATAAAGTTCTCCAGAAGTCTCTTGAGTATTTATACTTGAATTCTTACCATTGTAAGGCATTCTTAATTTAGGTCTGACAACTTATTTTGGTGAGGAGATTTCTAATCCTTATTGCTGGGTCAATCAATGACGACCCCTCAAGAATTTTATAAAAGAATGCAAGTGTTTGTTTCTTGTATTCAACAAGTATAGGCAATGATAAGTAGCATAGATTCAACAAACAATCATTGGAGATACAATGAGCACTGGAAAGGCAGATGCCTTCATAGACTTTGTGGCTTGAGATTGGGCAAGACTGGCCAGACCCAGATCTGACCTTGTTTTGGGCCAATTTATGTAACTTGTTGGCACACAACTTGGTGCAGAGGCACATCATTAGGAGCACAAAAGTAGGAAGCATGCTACTGCCTTGTGCATTGTCTGCTAGCAAGAAAGGGAATGATAGAAACTATTTTATGACAAATTTATTATGCAAATGAACTCTTGTGTCTCAAATTTTGGCAGTGCTGTCTGAACTAATTTATCCCAAAGTTTAGGGCTGAGAATATTGCCAATTTAACCTTTCTTCTCCCCCTTTTCCCCAGCAAAAATGATGGTTTCCCTAACTCAGAAGTAATTTTTTCTGTAGGTACTTTTGAATTTGATTTGAAGAGGTTGGACTATATTACAAGCTGTTAAATACAAATTTAGATCAATCAGTAATTTTAAATATTTTACAACATAACTGTCCCAGCCTATGCATATATTTATGAAGAAAAAAGAAAACTGGATGTTTTGCAGTTGATGAGTGAATTTCTCTGATGCATCATGACGTTAGCCAACTTCAATGATGCAGAACACTCTTTCAATCTGACATGGGCACAACTATTGAGCAATCCATGATGTCTTTACGTTGTTCTCCGACGTAATCTAGCCTAGTACTTCTCGAGGTTCTAAAAAGTTTCATGTCTCTCTCTCTCTCTCTGGTTCGAGAACGTTCCAAAAAATCAATTAGTTGATTGTTTGAGAGTCGCGGGAAACTTGAAGAATACATTTCATGTCGAAAATATCGAAAAACGTCACGCTTGGAGCATACTTCTTCACGCTTTCGTCATCATGTTCGGCGATTTCCAAAAAAGGTTACAAAATACAGTAACTGTAGAAATGATCACCAGCAAGTACCTGGTGAACTAATTAATATCGCCGCACGTTGATGTTACCTTCAACATTGCAGTGGTGATGTGAAACAAAAATGATGAAAAATTGCATGGCTTCTTGAACCATGCTCCGAATTTCCCATGCTTCGTGAACTTACATGTACACGTTTATTTGCATTTTTATTGCTGTTCAGCTCAGAATCAAGTCGTGTAGAACGAAGGAAAATAAAATTAAGGCTTCTTTTAAAAATCGAAACATTTTTTCACTATATACAACGTTGTTGCTTGAAAATTATGCTTTAAATGCAGTATATACTGGTAATTCTCTTTATCTTTACTTCTCGCTCGGTCTTTCTCTCTCTTTTTGTCTGTCTCTGTCTCTCTCTCTCTCTCTCCTGTGCATGCAATTAAGTTTCTATTAAGAAGCTGGAGGCAATTTCAAAACAGAATCAAGTCATGTAGAACGGAGGAAAATAAAATTAAGGCTTCTTTTAAAAATCGAAACATTTTTCACTATGTGCGAAATTTGTTTGGCGGCAAAGGGCGCCGCCACGAGGGAAAGAGGGGTTCGTTGACTTGTAATTTAATCGGCACATCTCGGGATGTGCCGAAAAAGACAAGAGTCAGAAAATTTGTCTCCCCAAAAACCGGGGCAATCGGAGCTGGTCACAAAATCCTGAAAGGGAGAAAAAGGGACACGCCAAAAAAGAAAAACTATCCCCGGAACCAGGGCAATTCTACCCAAAGACAAAAAATTCAGCAAAAAGAAAAAAGTATACTGAAAGAAAAAACCGTTCACGGGAATCGGGGCAATACGAGCCGATTGTAAAAATCGGCAAGCTCCTTTAGAGAAAGAAAATCGCTCCCTTCCCATGAGAAACGTACTAAGAAACAAAAATCCAAACACTACCATCTGCTGGTAAAATGGGCAAAAATATATCGTCTTTCATGTAAAACAATTTATCCCTAGAGTGAAAACAACTCTAAACTGCCCAAAATTTTGCAGATCCCCAGAAAAACCGATTTCTTAAGGATATTAGTTTACTGCGGAAAAAGGCCCCTCACTTCCAAGCTAATAAAAACGACACCCGGTGCCGGGAAAAACATGTACGACACCCGGCACCGGGAAAAAACATGTTCAAGAAAATCGGAAGACAGCACTAAAAGATGTTGTTAACTGCCAACATCTGGCGCTCTAAAAACGTTTCAAAATTTTGAACACCTGGGTATTTTTTCCATCTCCGAAAATTCGCGCCAAAACAGGGGGAGAAAATTACATAAAAACCCCCGAATTTTGCGCAACACCACCAGTCGAATTCAGGACGTCAGCGGATTATTTTTGCGTGCGTTGCATTTTCGAAAACCTCATATATATTTTTTCGGACTTAGCAAAATCGTTGTGTGTTGAGTGTTGTGTGATTTCAAACATCCAATTCTGGAAACCCCCTATTTTAATCTTTAAAATATCTATTCCTTGAACTCAAAACTTGAGTACGACTTTATACGTCATATCTCTCCATCCAGTATTTCAGATATCCTTCTACGTCAAAAACCTAACCTGAAACAAAAACTCGAGAAAACTTTGTGTGAATAATACCCCCTTTTATCTTCCAAATTAATTTTGCTGAAGTTCTTTCCGGACTTGAGCCAAAAGAATCTCACGTAACTAATCTGTTCTTTTACGAACCCTGTTGAAAAACCTTTTACAAAAGGTTCTGTTATATGTGAATATTTTGTGTGCCAAAAAATTTCTGAACCCAGCTTTGGGAATATTCAAGTTCAAATTTCCGCGAAAACCGAAAGTGTATATTATTGCTGCTATTTGTATCTATTTTGTGAGAGAAAAGAAAAGGTCAGCGCTAGTGGGGAAATAGTTCCCCGGTCGGTTCGCGCACCGGCCAAGTACTGTGTTTTAATTCTACGCCTGATTAATTGTTTGACAAGGTTCATTTCAGCAAACTCCACAAATTCTTTACAGGTGTAAGGCTTGTAAAATTCCAACCACACAAAATAAAACCTTACAAGGCCAAGTACTGTGTTTTAATTCTACGCCTGATTAATTGTTTGACAAGGTTCATTTCAGCAAACTCCACAAATTCTTTACAGGTGTAAGGCTTGTAAAATTCCAACCACACAAAATAAAACCTTACAAACTCCAAGAAAAGAAGCAAAAAATATCCCGTTTGGGATCTGGAAATGATTCTTGAAAATGCTTCTTCAAAAATATATTCCTCTCATCGCCGCCATGTCCATTGATTCCGTGTTTCGTTCAGAAGTAACTATTATGTAATTTATGTTGCAGCGTTGAAAGAAAACATCGTTTTTTTTTTTTGCAGAACGACTGCAGTATTTTAATTCGTTAAGAAATTTATAATCTTTTTTTTACGATCGATCTTGAAAATGCGTTTCCAACGATATCTTGCTATCATCGTCATTATATACCCGTCAATCGTTTTTTTTTTTTTTTTTTTGCTGTGACCATTATGATGCAGCCTTGAAATACAGTACTGTACTTACTCTCCATAACGATTAACTCGTCAAATAAGATGATATTTAAATCGACTGCGTTTACACGACGTGTATGCTGTACATGAATAGGACACAGCATGCACTCACCAGTGCCGGGGAGTGGGAAACCGACGCCTGCGACAAGTCGTCCAACAGCGGCGTCTTGGCCCGCGGCGGCGCAATGTCCGCATCTTCCTGCATGGATTCGGCGGTGATGTGCGCCGTCGAGCCCTCGATAAACGGCTCCTCCTTTTGCATCTCGGACGCGATCGTGTGCGGGATGTCCTGAGGGACGCCTTCGATCCAGTGCACGTCCTTGCTCACTTCCGGATGCGACTCGTGCAAATCGTCGGCCACCAAATACGCAATCTGCAATAATATATGTTGTGAGTTCGGCAAAAAAAAAAAAAAACATTGAGGGAAGCAATGCTTGTAAAACATTCATGTATAGCAGAAAACTATCAAGGTTTGAAAAAAATGGCTTCATTGACATTGACTAAAGTCCCAACAAAAAAACCGGTACACATTTTTTATTTAGTGGAGTAATTTCAATTGTTGATAGCCCCAATCATTCCTATATTAAGAGAGAATATCAACAATAGAGGTACCCTATAAATAAATAATTCTTGATATCAGTACACTGAAAACAAGCATCACAAGTGCAGGGAATTTCAAATAACAGTAAAGTACATAGTACTGTATTCGGTTTCCAATTTAATTTAAGTTGTTTATTCGTCTCCAGCATTCTTGACGAGCATCACAGCAGTTCGCGTTCGAACAAAAGCGGTGAAAATGTTCTATCCCTGGATGACATTGGTAAATAAGTTCTGTAGCGTGTAAACTTTAATTTTATTATACTGTACAATGTGGCAATTCAGATCACTTGACCAGAAGTAGAGAATGAAGAAACGGTTGCTTTCTCCATATGAAATTATTTCACAAAAAAATTTTCTCGATGATAAATATTGGACGGTAACTTTATTTAATCCTCTTTTTCAAACTTCCAAGATATTGCATTTCAAATTTAAGAGAAATGATGAGCTTTTCAAACCAAGTTTCAAGGTATTCTAGAGTTCGTTTATACAGTACAGTAAATGAAATTCCACGACACTGCGTCATATGAGCTCATGCGTACATTCATGAATCACAATAAATTTACAAAGGGCAACTATTTCAAACTAGAATTTTCATCCAGAGGCCCTTGAATGAAGTACCTATAATAACATATCACTGCATAAATAATTAATGAAATTGAGCAAGAAAATCTGAATTTTCCTTTCAACATATATAATGATTATTTTTAAGAATACTGCGTAAAACATTACGGGAAACAGACCTGAATATTTCTGTCAATGACCCAGTTGAGCTCGAAGTCTTCGTCGTCGTCACCGAAAGGGTTGATGAGAACTTCAGCCACTTTGAGCCAACCCATGTAAAATAAAAACTGAAAACACATGAAAAAATCCGAAATAGATTCTAGCTTCATCCAACAATCATTTTTCGAGAAAAAGACATTTCGTGCAATGAAATAATCAAGATTGAAAAGAGTAAATTTGAGGTTCCGTTTCCGGCTTTTGGCAAACAAACCTGCAAACAAGGGAAGATAGGAAAATACATGTCAATATCTCCGGCTTCAATCCACTGGTTGCCGAAAAGATCAGCCAGGAAATAAGCGTACACTGCAAACGTCACCACCTGCAATTGACAAATACAATTGAAACTCGATACCTCGAAAGGTCCCTTAGTCGAACACCTCCCGGTGTCGAATTTCTCCGTCTTTGTCTGGATTTCCTCAGAAAAAATGCATTAAAAGCCTCTGAAACTCGAAGGATTTCCCTTCATAACTACATTAAAATAATTTTTGGAGACCTTTCGGCTTTTATTTCATTGAAACAGGAAAAAAGAAAGTAGTTGAAATTAAACTTGATGCATTTTGAAAATAAGAAGAAGACTGATTGGGCAAATAAACCCTTGCTTTAAAGTTCAACATCCTGTCGACTCATTCAAAAGAAATTGGAGGCTCAGAATATCACCAATAACATTGCCACCTACATTCCTTTTTCGAGAAGGGACATTTCGTGCAATAAAATAAGGCAAAGAATCGCCCATTTTACTTTCCGGTGGAATTCTTCATACCTCTACTCATTTCCAGTAACGAAATACAGTATTATGCTTCACGCAGCAATCAAGACCTCCCTAATTCGATTTTTTCTGATCCCTTGAAAGAGGCTTTTAAATATAAAATCTAGGTGAAAGCAATACAAATTTCTTCCCGGAAGTCAGTGCAAAATACATGGAAAAAAAATTGCAACGTGAAAAGGATTTCTGAGCACAAAACTCAAAAATTCAGCTGAAATCCCTTCACAGTATTATGAAGAAACAGTATCAAGAAACAATCGAAGTATTTTATGCATAAGACATTTTTCCCCCTTTTTTGCACACCTGGGTGTAGACGAGAGGCACACTGATCCAATCGTAGTTCAAAATATTTCCACATGCTCCTCGAAAATCTGTGATCCTGCTGAGCAGTGCCAAGTATGATTGTTCGCCAATAAACATGCCTTCTCGTTGGGCTTGTTTCGCGACCCCGGCACACCAGACGATGGGCACGAACCAGTTCGAATACTGCGATTTTTTGTCGATCCCACCAAGCAGCGACTTCTCGTGGTCATTCAGAAGACCTACGAGGACAAAATGCACTAGGTGTCACTGCTCAGAAAACGTTATGTCAAACTACTCGAAATTTATCAATATCCGCAGTTCGCACTCAAAATTACAGGCGAACCAAGACTTGATGAACGAAATTCAACCGATATCGTTTCATAGCTAGCTATTTCAATTTCTTCTCAATATTTCCAGGAATCTCTATTAAAATTATCTCGGATCCCAAGTTACTGTATAGAACTGCACAATAGCATGAGAAAAGTATTAGTAATAATTATACAGTACAGTACAATATTTGAATCCGTCCAGTAACTAATTCAAGAACTTCATGGCAAATTATTGCATAATGCTGTAATGCCAAAACGATCATGAAAAGAAATATGTTGTATATCGCCCATTATGTAACAAAAACAACAAAAGCAATGCATCGAACTCGGGTTTAAATGCTGCAACGAAGGCTTTTATCGCCACGGGATAAACTATATTCAGCTACTTGATCAATTCTGCTTCGTAACTCGAAAAAAGGAAGCAATGCAACTGATTAATCAAGCAAGATAATGTATTCCAACTTCTGATCAGAAGACAGCCAAGAAAACGTTTGTCAGAAAATTCGCTTTGTTTCGTACCTGCTTCAATGATGTGATCCAGGGTTGGAAACCGTCTCTTGACACGCGGACTCACTTTTGACATGGAGATCACGAATGCAAGGTTCAAGTACCGCACAATTGTTCGTCTGAACATCCTGGCTCTTGGAGACTGTTGATATAAATAATTTCGACAACGTAAAACATATGATAAATTCGAACGCGTCGTTTTGAAAAGTTCTATCGAAATACAATTCTATTGAAGTGCCTTCAGATTAATTTCTTCCGATACCAAAAACTTACTTAACTCAAATATTCCAAATGAATAAAATTATTCAAAAAACGTAAATTATTCATATGCAAATTTGCGGAGCGTAATTTTTGCCTGCGCATCCTTGACTTCAGCAAATTTTAGCTCAGCAAATTGAAATTTAATGGAAAAATTCCCGATGAAACTGAATAAATAATATAATTCGATGATGATCAAGACTGAAAAGATTTTCCCTTTGGAACATCGTTCCGATTTCTTGGACATACTGGTCACTAAATTGTTTTTTTTTTTTTCGAATACGGTAGTCAAGATATTTATTAGCTCTCAGACAAACCGTTCAAAAATGTCTAATACCACGTCAAAATGTGTTTCTTGAACCTTAGTTTCCATAACATGACGATGAGGTGCATTTTCAACATACCATCTTTTTTTTCCAACGTGGAAGATTTAAAAAACATATGGCTGTCTGTCGATGAATTACTATAGACATTATGCTGTAAAAATTTCATCATATACAATGATCCAAAAAGAGAGAAAATTATAAACACGAAGAATGACACATTGAAAAACTAACCCTTATCAATTAACGTTTCACCTGCAGAATCAGAAAAAAATATAAGGTCCTTGTCGGCTATGCGAACAACATAAAGGACAAATTCGTTTTCAACTCTAATTACACTTCCCCAAATACACTCAACTTTAAATGAATATTTTGAAATGTTTACCTTGTTGTTCGTCATGCAGGAATTGACATAAAGAGACACGGTGTCAGGCCATGGCACTCCGCTGACTTGGTTCCACCAGCGTGTCATGATAATGGACACATAGAAACCGAGGACGAAGGATAACGGGATTAATTTCGTGTACGACTTGCTCACATAGATGACGACTTGCTCGAAATATCTGAAAATTGAATCGAACAATCAATCACTCACATGCATTGGAAAAAAAAGGTCTTGAAAATTCGACATTTCATCCATCCGAAATTATTATTTGCACTTTTTCATCCGCATAGAATTGATTCAAATCAGCGTTCTGATGGTCGTGCAAATTAACTTGAAATTAAAAAAAAAATGATTCCGTGCTGAGCTTCGAAGTTGATGTTGTCTCGAGGTAGTTACCGCTCAAATAATTCAATAGAAACTATTTTCCGCCGCGCTTACGACATTTTTGCACCATTTTCTTAGCATAAAATGGATTCAAATTAGTGTTTTGATCCTGCAGAGTCCCTTCAAAAAGTTCGAAAATAATAAAAATTCAAAATGGTTCGGCGAGCTTCAACCTGAATGTTACCTCGAGGCAGTTGAAGTACGAGTACATATATGCCAACTAAGTAAAATCTCTTCGCAACGAATTCCGTAACAAAATGTTTTTCAGTACAACGAACTTTTTCAAGGAGCTTGTTGTGATTTCTTGGTGAAAAATCCCTGATGAAGGCAGGCACAGTCTCAAACTTCCCATTCAAAGTGTGATTGTGACTGGTTTTTAGGATATAAGGTGGAATCAAGGATGAAAAGTAATCAAAATCCACCAGAAACATTTTCTGGTTCCAAATTGCTTCCTGGGTTAGGAAAGATGGAGGGGGGTTGTCACAAAGATATGAGGATAAATTACAACGAGAGTAAATAAATGGTACAACAGACTTGGTTGGGCTACAACCGGGATGCTTGAGAACACCCTATTCTAATATGGTGTATTTTCACAAAAGTATTTTGATGACAAGTTTGCCAAGTACTCGTAGAACCGCACGTTACTGAGGTTTGAGAGCTAGTGAAGTCCTTGCGTGGACTTCTGAGTTAGGAAAAAGGGTTTGTCTAATGGAAATTTCCTCTGAGATTCTTGCATTGATTGTAACATCTGCTTTTTTTAAGCTGGAGTACAGTTACTGTTCAGTGTTTCAAAGATTCAAGAATTTCAAGGGCTGAAGGTCCATTTCAGTTCTTTGTGAGAGCAGGGGTGAAACCCAATTCTCACAGAAATAACCTTTTTATGGCCCGGTCTTTTAATAAGCTTCAAAGAAAATAGCGCCAAAAAGCATTAAGTTTCTTGGGAAGCTGACAAGAAATTTCCTTCAGTTTGTTCAGAAGAACTCACTAAATTTGCGATAGGGGTGGATGAAAAAATGAACCCAACAAAACTCTTGTTAAGTAGGGTTTGTATGCTTGAGAAACCCTGTGCTGATGCTTAGAAATTGTAAGCTTTTTTGGAACACCCACTCTTGCAAATCTGTACAGGAATTGCTCAGAAAAAGTTGAAAGTAAAGTAAAAAAAAAAAAAAAAAATTGCAGGTGTTGACCAGTTATTCAGAGTAAATGCTTGTTATTAGCATTTGAACTTCTTTTTTGAAGATCACAGTTTTTTAAATGCTGAAAGAAACCATCTGAAAAGGTCAAATACGGAAAATCCAGGTTTCATTTTTAGAAAATATTCCAATCAGTCAAAAATTTCAAAAATCTCGTTATAACAATTCATTCGTTATAACAAGCTTTTTCTAAAATCCCCACGAGTTTTTTGTAAAGAGATTTCACTGTATACGGAGTATATACTTGACAAAAAATGAGTTTATAGCCATCTGATCAACCCTGTATATTCGCTTTCCGTGCTCTTTCCAACTTTTCATTCAAATATGTTCGCGTGCAAGTAATCATTCTGCTGATCATTCAAGACAACAATAATTGGTGGATAATCAACATTTCTCGGCGGGGTCTCTTTTATGTAACCGCCTACGGGCATCGTTAGATTGCACGGCTTCCAACGTAGATATCATAAATCAAAGCACGTTTTTACTACCTCGAACCAGAACTGAAGGTACTGTATACTCGATCCCTTTCACTGCCTCAGGAGAACTTTCACTGATAGATAGGTGCATCGAGAAGAAAACATTCCTACTTGAAAATCCCGGGAAATATTTTCCTTTCTTTTCCTCAGATTTTTAGGAGGCAGTAAAAATGTTTTTGAGTTTGCAATTGAATTATCGAGGGGAAAAGCACATGATTTTTCGTGAAACACAAAGTAAGGGAAAATGGAGAAACTTGACTTTTCAAGTGTGTGTGCGTGAAATACTCCTCAAAATTTTGAACTAAGTGTTTTTTAAATCTGATACATCCACCCACGAATCTGAAAATTTGATTATCGGAATATCACTTCGTCAATTTAAATTTCTGCAAGAATTGAGGCTCGTTGGTCATTTAGTTTATTGCATTCTATAAAGTTTGCGTGGAGTAGAATGAATTACGGAACATTTACAATAAAAATGACGCTTTATTTTCACCCCTCAAAGGGCGTTCATAATTGCCACATTTTGCAGCAGAAAAATTACCTTAGGTAATTATATTTTACGAAATTTCAGAATCATTCCGTCAGTACTTGAAAATAATAACCGGAGTGACGCAATTAGTCCTTATATTATAAGGATTGAGAAATTTATTTTCAACTTCTCCGAAAATGTGTAACTCATCATCTGTTCCTTCGCCTAATTTAGAAATGTATTTATATGAAGAGTAATACAGTGTTTTAAAAAATATACTTATGTTGTAATGTCACATCGAGAAAAAAAAAACGATGCCTCCCCAAAACTTTTCCTTGAATTCCCCGCATAATTTGAAGAAAATTTTACGGAGCCTTGAATTCATTATATTTCTCGTCAAAAAATTTTAAAATGCTGGATAATGCGTTTTTTAAGCCAAATCTTTGAATATCTCGATAGATGTTTTAATTGCTTCCATTAGATATGCGTATCTGAATTAAGGTGATTCTAAAACATAGAAAGTAAAACTTAATTCAAGTACTGTACTAATCAATAGTATTTTTACATTTTTGGTCGTGCTTTCAAATTAATTACTGTATTGGTTATTTCGGAGAGTCGATGTGAAGTCAAATCCATTCATTTTTGTTTTGGCCTAGAGATTTCAAGAAAGAGAAAACATTTACAAATTCATGTGGTTATTATTTTTGTTAAGACCCCAAGAAATTCCGATAATTCGACATCCGCAAATTTTAAGCCTTGAAAAATTGGCCGACATCCGGAAAATTAATAGCGTTCCGAACATTTAATTCGGGGAATTATCCTTCGCATCGATAATAATTACATTATTTTCAACACCCGATATCAGATCACGGAGGAAAACAAATTGTGTACGAGGCTCGACTACTTTATTGAGACAATATTGAGAAAACGGTTAATTATATGATTGTGCTTCGAGGGCTTCGTAAGGTTATTTCGGGTCAGATTGTATTTTGCATCAGGTTTTGTGAAGTTATGCCCAATCAGATGATGTTAGGTTAGTTACATTTGGTCTGGTTCAAGATTCAGGACACATTAACTTGTCTAGCGAACGATAACTTCAGGTTGTTGATACAATCATTACTTCCGGAAGAATCTCGAGTTTCCTAAATTTATCCATCAGATGCTCAGAAAAGTAAACTACGGAACAGTGAGACTCCGAGAAGCGAACGTAATTAGTGCAGGATGAGTGTCCTAATGTTGGAATGCCCCTAAGTCAAGTGTCATTTTCACTTCGACTTTATTGCTATGTATTTAATTGGTTCTCATTTTTGTGAAAAATTAGCAATAAGTCCTCAAAAAATTAAATAAAATTGTTCCCTCAACTTCAAGTTGTGGAAAACAACAACCACATGGAATCTGACCTTCTGGTATCAAAAGGAGATAAAATAGAAGAAAAAGAATAAGTTTTGTCAGAATATGCACAGATGTTAGAAAAAAACTTTAAAAAAATGAAACATAAAATCAGCTTGCTTCTGATTATGAATTGGAGTAAATGTATCATGAAATACTTATTTCCATTCTTGTGGATATGAATAGCTTGATTTCTTTAAAAGACTTAAAAATTAAAAAATATGTTTCGATTTTTTCGGAACATTTTTGAAAAGTGTCCCTAACTCAAGCCGATGTTGGGCCTGATTTCTTTTCGGTTTCCAAGTGTCAAAAATCGAATTGTCCATACGTCGGGGTGTCCGCATATTGGGGTCCCACTGTGCTTTTGAAATTACCACACGATCAAGAAAAGTTCTGACTTCTGAGAGATGTAAGAAAAAAGTCCCCCACTCGAGAAATAAAGATCACAACGCAGAATTCACCCATTTTTTCTTGGGTACGAGGGTAAATGGCCCCTAAAACTAACGAGCCGATCAACTGAGCATCATCATGAACTCTCCTCATCAGAAGTTACTTGAGTATTACAGTAGTTTCTTTAAAAAATCGTACATCAACAAGAATGCTGGCATTTCTTGCAATTTAAGCGTGTGATTGTGCATCATTATTCAACCGAATTCGTCTTACTTTTTTGAAGGCTCGTCCAAGGCAAAGCGATACGCAGCACTTATTCCAAAATACGACAGCAAGAACGCAAACAAGTCCTTCCACACCAATTTGTAAATTGATCCTTTCCATCTGAGAAAAAAATTGACAAAGAATAATTAGAAACATGCACAGGAAAGGTCATACCGCACCCTTCGATCAAGTTTTTTCAATGTTAGATAACAACAACAAAAATCCTGCTTTAATTGTTAGTATGCTTGTGGATTTCCAAAAATTTTAAACATATTTTCCCAGGCACTTTTTCGAGGGAATTGCTTCCAATTATATTCTATATTGTGCAAATTTTCAAGTAGCAATATTTCCAAAAACGATCATAACTTCAGTAAACGATAAATATCACCTTCACACCAAGACTGAATCATTACATAATTTTGATTTTGTTTATATGGTTGATTTTTCCAAATAAATTCAACCACGCTCTCCCTATATTTCTCGTCTGGGCAAAGATTGAATGCCACGTCTTTTGAGAGTATGAAAACACGATTTCTGGTGAGAATGCTTCATGTGCTGTAAAAGAATATTAGCACTCATTTTTACTTGAAACACGAGGCTCTCAATTTTATATTTCGTGAGAAACATGCACTTTTTCCGATTAGATTTTTTATAGTGCATATTTTCAAGTATAAATTTTGAAAATAAAGTTTGTAGCTTGATTAAATTAGGAATATTGTTGCCTTCTCAGAAAGACTGAAGAAAATTATAATTTTGATGAGCTTCAACAGTATTGATATTTTTAAAAATTCTGTATGAAAAACTTTCGTGATCGTGAAATGCCCCCGACAACTTGGTTACCCAGCGACCGGTTTTTGTTTCCCTTCGAAAAATCCAGTACCACGAAATTATTATTCAAGAGCTAATCAATCGTGATTGAGCTACTGGTTTATTTCGTCCCATGTGTCACGCATTGATGCTTTAATTATTCAGGAATTTACATTTAGAAGTGGAATTAAAGCAGCGCTTTTAGATTGATTCCCCACCGGCTTGCATCGATCAATTTGTTATATTATGGAAGGGTTCAGTTCGCAAAAATATGATGCTCATCGATTCAGTCGACTTCACAAGTAGATTTTCATATTTTTAACAACATCTGGACAATGAGGCAAAACTTCGAAAACATTTCAAACATTCCGGGAAAAATTGAATAATTTTCCAAATTTTACTATCTTTTCAAAAAATTGAGCTACAGCTATGGAAAAAAATCTATATGAAGATTATCGAAAATGTCCTGATTTATTTCGAAAAAACATGCCTATGGTGTGCTTCTCTCTCCGGGGGTTTTACTCTTGCGGAAAATTCAGATTTTTTAAGCTTTCCTTCAGTGTCATTTCTTTTTCTTTGCGTCGAAATTAAAAAAAAATTCATTTTATAGAATTTTTGACATGGACTTTTTTCACTTTCCCGCCGAACATGAAAAATATTGTGAAATTTTCTCATCGACGTCCATGGAAAAATAAGATCCAACACGCGTATAGATATTCTAAAATATTAACAGAATCTGAAAAGTAATTGTATCTACATTTTTCAGTCGCATTTTATGTGTTTATGCATTTTTGAAGAACTTGTCTTTGTGAGTTTCCAATCGCCCAGATTTGAGTTTCCTCATTAAATCAAGCAACTATTCCTACAGCAACAAAAAAGGAATCATGCAGCACTCATACACCAATCTCTAAAATTGAATTTAATCAAGCGAAAACATGCGAACAAATATTTTTCACCTCCACAGCACTTTCCAGAAGCATCCGAATCCGGAACTGGTCGCAACGTCACTCGTATACGATATCGTCATTTTGGAAAGGCACGGATTTCCTTTTCTTGGACGGGATCGAAGCTTTTCAGCCTACATATGTGATGTCTTCTCTTATAGTTGATGACACGGATACAAACTAGCAGGAATTCTGAGTAGCGTGAACGCCATGAATTTCAGATGATTGAAATTCGGGGAAAATCTTGCTTCGCGAATCAACTTCCGAGTATAGATTTCAGATCACAACAGACACGCACTCGCAGGATTTCTTCACATTATGATGTATATTGATTCCCGAACTTGTATTTGCAAAGAATCCTTGAAAATAAATATATTGGCTTTTGTTCAGATGAAAACCACTTCCACTTCGCCGCTCATGCTGTCACCATCGCGAAACACGATAGAAACAGATCATGATGATCGAACTGAATCGCGAATATGCCGAAACGAGACACTTTTTCCGACACCTAGGAGTACAGTAAAACACTGAAAAAGTCAGCGAAATTATTCGCGAAAGTTTCAAAAATGCTTGAATTTCCAGCACGTACAGTATTCAGCTTGATTTTTCAAGAATGCGTGACAATTTTGCAAGGAAAATCCTTATTTACCTGTAAAAAAAATACGTGAAAATCACTCCAATAAGAAAGTTTTAGAAACGATGCATTGACCAATAACAAAAATGACGAAAACTTTGGAGCAAGAAGCCATAAAGCAACGAAATTTCAGTGGGGTTCAAGATCTGAAAAGTTATGTTTTCGAGAAACGTTTCGAATTATCAACACGGTTTAAAATTCTTTCTACAAACTTACGAATGAGCAGACCTCACTCACTAGCCTCTATATTTTCCTGTAATAAGCAACTGCATGCAGAACTAAAATATTTGTATGTAATATCAATAAAGAGAAAATAGAGCGGAAAACTCGAGAGATTTTGCACGAAGACCCCACAAAAATATTGAGAAATCGGCAGTGCATGTAAATACCAAACAAAATGAGATCATCCCGTGTCCACGATAAATAATCGCCAAACAGACGATTACTTATAGAACCCGAACACGCCGAAAATTGCATAACACAAGCCATCACCATAAATAAAAAAAAAAAAAACGGAAGAAAAATCGTGACCCCGCTCATGAGAACCTTGTATGATTCTGCACTTCACGTACGATGCCCCGCGAGTGAGTTCCTCCATCTTATAATCTTCCAATTCCAGCACTCATCAACAGCACAACTCTCTCGATTCTCGTCGCGGCTCACAAATAAATCAAAATCAAATCACATATCACTAGTTCGTCTATACATATATAAACCATACATCTCGGCGGCTCCAACACCAAGAAATCGGCCTCCAGCAGCGAAGGAAGGATTGGGTTCGCTAGCAGTGTATGAAGGAAACCGAAGACAAAGCCGCGGGAAGCACAGGTACAGTGATAGTAGGAGTTAGTTACTGAGTGAGTGGCCGGGCGAAGACTCGCGGTCTGCGAGACTCACCCCGGCTGTTTCCGGAGAGGGAACGACAATAATCGCGCGGTTGCTGAGCGCCAGGAAACGCGGGGGGAAAAAAGAGGAGAAAAAAACATGCAGAGAAGGATGCAATGAACTCATGGGGCCAAACATTAAATTCCATCAGTTCCCTTAGTTGTCGACGCAGAATTGGTGCTTGTGGACCATGTCCCTACCTTGGAGCGTCCATGTATTGTATAGTGTATCACAGATACCCCAATGAGAGCATATTTAATTGCTTATCCTGCCCATCAAAAATAAGGAAAAAAGTCCCCAACAAATGAAATATTTGTTTCTCAACTTCAATAAGATGCAGAAGATGACTGTGCAAAAGAAAACCACAAAAAATCTGATCTTTTGGCATCAAAAATTGCTCAACCAGAAAACAACAAAATCAAGTCTAGTTATATGCACTGTGCATAGATGATGGAAAAAACTTGTAACAAAGCAAAAGATCAGCACTCTTTTGATGTGAATTAGATTATTGCATAAGGAAATCTATTTTTAATTTTTGTGAAAATAAATAACTCAATTTCTTCAAGAGATATCACAATTCACAAGGAAAAATTCATAAAATTTCTTTTAGAAATGTTGAAAAGTATCCATATCCTCCATACTTTGAAACTTTCTCCATTTGTTGGGGCAGATTTTTAGGTTTCAAATGTCCCTGAGGCAAATCATCCATTTGTCAAAATGCCTGTATATTGGAGCCCCACTGCTTTTTAATGTTTCTGGAAAATTGAAATAAATTTTCAGCCACAATTTTTCTGAAGAGCTCAATCTTAAAAAATGGACATCCCCCTTTTTTAGTCATGCAGACACTTCCTACCATAACCAAATACAAACTCAGCTGGTCTGGCATAAACTACTCCCATTCAACCAAACATTAACTTATTCAATTCCAAACCCTCTAATCTCACCTAAAACCTTGAAAAATATTTCGATGAAATATACAGATTTAAATACAGGTGGTACCTTGCAATTGGACCTCCTGCAATTCAATGGTCAAATTAGCAGGGAGGTTGACTTGCAATTTGACCCTTGCCCTGAAATTTGACCTGCTTCCCCCATTTTCTTTGTGTGTTTTCACTTATATATTTTTTTTTTAATTTCACGGAGTGTCTTGCAATTCAACCAATGTGCAATTTAACCATAGTTCAGCAACGGATTACAGTTGAATTGCAAGGTACCACTTGTATTGGTTCTACTGTACAGTATTATATTCACTTATAAAAGTTTGGAAAGATGAATGTCCCCAATGCAATGAACTCATGTGGTGTGCCAAACTAAGAATTCATTCTGCTTTTTTTACTTTGTTTCAATTTAACATTTGAAGTAAAATTCTGAATAATATTTGTGTACAGTATATTGACCATCTTTCAAAAACTGACGCTCACCTGCATTCCTTTTAGAATTTTTTGCAGACATTCAGTAACAGCAAACCAAAAATAAGCTGATCAGACCAAAACTAACGTGAATGTATACACAAAACTAACCCTAAACATACTGATTCCATTCGAACACATTCAAACTTAACCTAAGTGAAAAAAACACAAAAATTCTCAGAATTTAATCTCTCAGAATTTAACTTCTTAAAGGTAGGAACAGGGGAAAGAGCAGGTGGGTGCGGATCCGGTTTCTGGTGGATATTCACCTGGTTTCTCCTAAAACGCCCTATCGGACTAGACAAAATCTGCAGCCTGTTGATGAGTTCAAAAAAATGCATCGAATTGCCTTTTTTCTCCTCTCATGCAAAGCCTGCTTTGCGCAAATGCCATTTCAGATTCCCATATTTTCAAGTAATTATATTTTTGAGACTCATGTATCAACATGAAATTGAAGAAAATTTCAAAATAAACTGTAGTGAAGCAAGCAAGGGTTTCCATTGTGGATACAAAACATTCTGACCTTCTTCGTAAAATGTTGAAAAAAACAGGGAATAAATATTAATACAGTCAGTCCGATATTACTGTATACACTCTTCTCATTGATCGAATTGAATATCCATGCAAATCGCCCCATTTTCACAAACTGATGTCATTCTTTTTTAGAATGACGGAAACTCTAGTTTCTCTAAATATTCGCAGTAGTGTGAAACTCCTCTTTTTGAAACCCATCGCGCTTTTCTGTGCACAGTACATCTTTTTCAAACTGCAGAAAATGGAAAGTATTCTTCACGTGAATGCATATTCATTAATGAAGAGACGAGACTGCATAAACTACGGCGTGGAGAAATGTCCAGAACTTTTTAAAGAACCCAATGGAGTCGTTTTCACTATCAAGAACCGGCTCCTATTACGAGTCTCCCTATGGTCCAAACTTCTTTCCTACCCTGAAGAACCATCAAGTGAATGTTCATTATTCGAACAACAAGAAAAAAATACTCTGTAAATACAAACAGAACACGGATACCATGAACACAGGCACATTAAACTATTGTACTGGCATTTGTATTTTTTTTTAAGGGGGGATGATGAAAACGAAGTTGAAGTTGTCATCAATTACAGGTTCGGTGGCTGATGCATATCATAATCTGATGCATTCACAATTTGTTAGCATTTCCAGGGAAGGATATCGTTTCTTACCGAATCCACTAGAATGTTGACATCGGATCAAATAGATTATTGTCCCAATTTCTGGAAAACCTGTCGAATCGTACTTCGAAGACCAAGTTTCCGAAGTTCAGCGACTTTTATCGAAGATATCCGGGGAGAGGAAATTTTTCGTCGTTGAGCATCTATATAAGCATTCATAAACGCGGATTTGAGAACTTGAAAATATTTTTTCAGTTTAAATTAAATCATGTGTCATTGTGCGTCCTCGTCGACTAATTATAAAATTTCCGAGAGTATACAATTAGCCTGGGATGAGGCCGGAAATCCCCTTGGGATTTTGAGTTAAAACTGTTCGTAAACTGTTCGAAATACACAGCATTTAAATTTTTATCCGAAAATAATCTTTCTGTCAGCAAAGTCAACAATATTTCCTGACAAAAAGTGACCAAAACTCTTCTTGCTTCACGCTCTAATTATCTATACACGCAATGAAGGGCAAAAAGTAATTAAAGATATATTTGGTTAGGAAATAAGGGTTTCTTATATTTTCTTAAATTGCCTGGATTCAATATTACAGATACGTTTGTGCAAATCTCGAGACCTGGGATTGGCCTGAAAGCTTCAAAATACGCAAGTACAGTAAAATCTCGTTAAACTGCATATTAAGCGCTTGGGACCAGTGAAATGGCTTCGTCATCACGAAAAATTCGTTTTAAAAAATGTTATTCAACATTGTGGCTATATTCAGCAGGGGCCTGAAAATGACCTTTTTGTAAGCAAATACAGTACATTACTTCGTTATAATGAGATTCACTACAGTAAAATGTTACTTAGATTGAAGTAAATTACGTAGGTTGAACCTGTCCGGATCGAATTCGAATGGACTAAAAAATTAGTCTTGGAGAGCTTTTGAATGAGCAAATTCCGCTTCATCATCGGGTAGGGTCATGAACGGAAATAAGTTTCTGACAAAATGAACACAAACCGTACATTATTCATATGCATACAACCTGCAGGGAAATGCCTAATTCTTTCGGAAGGATAAGAAGAAAATACAGTAATTTGCAGAATCACGTTTTTTTGAACAGGTGTTCTAAGGTGTATTTGTAAGTCAAGAACAAAGACCTTGAAAATTTGGTTTGGGGAGGTTCGACCCGAACATTTTTTAATTGAGGAGGTTTAAACTGCATTGAACTTCAGAGCTTTGTCCAGGAATCAACTGATAATTTGAATCATGAATTAAAGAGGATTTTTGACTTACAAAAGTTTGACTCCATTTGGATTTTTTCATTCAATCGAGACTTACTTTCAATCTCAGCAGATTCAGAGGCAAAGCGCCGCATGATTGCTTCTGAAGTTCTAAACAATTCGATCTGTTGAGAAACTCATCTCTTTTGTAATTAGATTTTAAATAAATCAAACAAAATTCAAAAGAAATCCTCACCGTTTATTCGTTAGTACAGCGTGGGGATAATTTTATAATTCTAATTTTAGTTCGAAATGATGGAGGAGAACCTGTGCATGAAGTAAGCAACGAAAAAATCTTTTTTATTCAGAAGAAATCGAGCTCAATATCAGACGTGTCGTGACTTTTCTGCTTGAATTTATTTCCATTAATTTACGCACAAAATTTAAATAATGGAATCGATAATATCTCGGGATTCATGAGTTATTTCTTGCGCAGTTGAACGAAGTTATTTTCCACAAATAAAACTTGATTTCCACTAAAAATTCTCCTCTGCTCACAAACAAATAGAAACAATTCACGGCACACGAAAAACAAAACTACGGCATATGTGCTGTAAATACGACGCGGTGTCGTTTTCCATCCGTGCTCCGAAAATATAAATAGGTAAATAAGTCTCCTAAAATTCAGCGACGTTTTTATTCTCGTAAAACGACAGCAGCAGCAGTTTTCTTTTCCACGAATTGTCGACGGCATCAAAGGGATTCGTTGTGTGTTCCTTCTCCTTTTTTCACGCGTTGGGAACAAAATCCGTCTAATGCCTCGTACCCATACACCCGGGCCCAGCCAAGAAAATTCCTTCATGGCGCACTTGCGTGACGGAGAAGTCAAGGTCAGCTCGGGCATTACGCCGGAATGTTACAAATTATTGGATTCATACAACAAAAAAAGATTACAGAGGGGAAAGTATCAGGATAGCAGCGTAACAGCCATGTAAAAAAAAAAATTTATCTGATATGCGGTAACGAACGATCATCAGATACCGTGGGTGTGATGGGAACGTCAAAAAACGATGAAGCAGGAAGGAAAAGCATTTTTTTTTTAGTTTTAGTTTTCACAACTATTAACGGGGTTTCTCTAAGTTTCCATAAAGTTTGAAAGTATACATACACACATTTCCAGTGACCCAATAAGTATACTCTGATCCAGCACTGTATTATGAAAATTCCTCAAAATGTTTGTGCAGACCAGCAAAGTTTCATACATTTTTGCATACTCAAAAGAAGTTTTGCTTGAAAGAAATTATGGCAAGTATTTGGTAGTTTCTGCTTTTTTGTAAAAAAAAAAAAATTAAACACCAATGAAAAAGCTATATAGGGAAATGTCTTCTAAAAATAGAAAGGTGGACTTGAGAAAAGGATTCTCTGAATGAAAAATTAAAAAAAAAATATTTCACCAGCAGGCAAACATTTGTCTGAACTCTAGAGTGTTGATTGGGAGAAAAGCAAACTATTATTTTATCATCAGATAATTTCAACTCTGCAATTGTCTTTGCAAAACTTTGGATAAAGGTAACAGACTTCATTGCCACGTTTTACAAATTTAGAATGTTGCAGAAAATTTCCTGCAGACCAGCAAAAATCTTCTGCAGACTGGTGCTGGTCTGTGAACCATGGGTTGGGGAATACTGGTATAGACAATCCCATAGGAAAGCAGTACACCTTTGTACAGTAAAATCTCATTACAACAAACTTTTGGGGACCACAGAAAAAGTTTGTTATAACGGATAATTTGTTGTAACGAGATTTTCAAAAAAAATGACTGGAAAAATTTTTTTCAGCTCAGATCTGCATATATTCTGAATCAGGCTTGTCTTCAGTTTAAGATCTCAAATGATTGTTTGAAAAAATCAGTGATTTTCTTCTGAACAAAATTATTATTCACTGCTGCTG
>CAJPEX010002719.1:0-36078 GCA_905338405.1 Notodromas monacha
GGAAATCAACTTAAAAGGTTGACCTAAATGCGCCAGCCTTGCCAACTTGGCCTGGCTGTTACTAACCAACAAAACATAAATGCATTGGAGTGGGAAATTCCCAATTCACCACAAATTAAACAAAATACAACAGTGGTGGAAATTTCCCTCAGAAAATTTCAGGGACAACATCCCTCCTTAACACAACATTCCAAATAAAATACCCCAACAGAGGGTTGGCACTGAAGTTGTGCCAAAGAACCCTTCAATTGCTAGCAAATGACCAATACACAGTAATTTAGAGATAGGAAATCAAGGCAGTCAAAAAACCTAACATTTGAAGGAAACTTCGTTCACGAAATTCGAATTTCTGTCTCTTGGTCTGTGACAGCTGTTCTGCCACTGAAGGTGCCATGGCCCCCCGTTCCGTAAGGTGTCCCAGGAAGGGCTTTGTTACGTAACGGGTGTCCCGGAACGGGCCCCATGACGTAACGGGTGTCCCGGAACGGGCCCTTTTCAGTAATGTCAGAATAGGTCCCAAAAACGCGAAATTTTGATTTCTAGCTTCAAAAATGGGGTTTTAGGTCCTGAAAAATAACTGCCTGCCTATCAAACAATTCCAAATACAATTTCTACAGTCTCAGAGGATATTTTAAGGTGCAGCTTCAACACTTGGATGTTATTGGATGGCTCGCAGCAAGAAAAAACGATGAATACGAATTGCAGATATTGTAATCAATCCTTCACACTTCCTTAAAAATGTAATAAATCGCCTTTAATGAGTTGTGTTCTATAAAACTAGATTTCCCCAAGAAAACCAGTCCCCGTTACTCTCAATACTCTCATGCACATTCAACTTAAATAATTCACTGGCCAGCAATAGAAACATGTAAAAATTCAGGGATAATGAAATTATCAATTAACTCACATCATCAACCACCAATCTATTTGCTTGTGTCTATTGTTCTCTCCAACAAAAAATAACTGTTGAGAATTGTTATTCTGGCACATGCAAATTTTTAATGGTTGATTTGACATTTCTCGTTCTTGCTCATGTGAACAATTGGAAGACATTTAATTTTAGGAACTTTCTTTCCAGAAAGTATTGAAACGTTTATTGGTGTTTTAATTTATCTCTGATCCTCCCAACAACAAAAGTGTGTTCTCGTTGGAGCGCAGCTATTCTCAATTGCTCTCAGATGGGTTATCTCGGATTTGGCGGAAGGCAAAGATCAGAGAAAAAGTGTTCTTATACAATATTCGATCAAAACAAGTACTGTACTAGAATAAATTGAACCCCTGTGTTTTAGTATCTCAGCAGCAATCGGACTGTATGTACTCCCAATTTTTTTTTCTCGGCCTCACCGTGGAGGCATGTGTTTACTCCCATGAACACGGAAGAGGCAGGAATAAGATAAGGTCGGTGTTGTCCGAGTGGCAAGAGAAGAGAAGAAGAGGATTTCTTCGCAGAAAATTCTCCTATAGCTGCTTTCAGTGCTGAAATCGCCTGAAGCGGAAAGAAAAGGGAGAAAAAAAAAAGAGGCCCACTCCTTCTGGAATTAAGCTGTCCATCTCCCCCCGGTCGCGGTTTGAAGGATGCGCTTCTTTTGCTCGGACCCACGGGTTCAAAACAGCTTTTACGCATGAGCGATTCCACACCTCTCAGCAAGATGGGGAACACGAACTTGATTATAGTTGTCTGGAGATTTGTTTTTCTTTTACATGTGTGAGCATTTAACATTTTTTTTCTATATTGACAACTTGAGATTAAGGAATAGGGTATATTTTCCGTGTGTTTATTTGAGAACTACGCGCACTGATTTCTGCGAAGTCTCGGCAGAAAAGCGGGCATAAATTTTCTGGAGAAAAGAATTAAGAAATTAGTAGTGCAAGCCATACTTGATTACGATATTCACTTGAGTACCATCACAGGCACCGTTGTCTGCCTTGGGCACTAGTGGTTCTTATAGTCAAAATTTGTCATAAAGTTGTATCCCTGAGTAAAACATGCACCCAATTTGGAGTGACTCTAAAAGTAAAATATTTTAAAAAGTAAAATCGCACAAAAATTGAATTTAGACTGACAGATCCTGACTTCAAAAAATGGTAAATGTTTTATCCAAAAACATGCGTTCCCCTTTCAAAGCATTGTGTCATTGATATTATTCCAAAATTTCCCATTAAAATCGAATATAATGGGGACACCGTAATTTTGAAACTTTTTCCAAAATATTTTACCCGTATCTATGATGCGCACCCCATTTTCCCCTCTCAATTTCGAAAAGAAAATGTGCACGTGGTACTTGAGTAAAAATGGCACTTTCTACGTATAAATGATGAACAAGGATTTATTTTTGGCGAAAATTGAGTTTAAATGCTTTATCTCATTGTGTGTATTTTTTAAAGAGATCATTTTGTTCAACAATATAATTCTTTTTAACCTTGATAAACAGGTGTGTATACTACTATACATGCGTCTTATGCATCGATACAGTTTAGGTACATTTTACAATCAGGAAAGTAGGTGAAAATTTTATTTTTTTAGGGGCGCTTGAAAAATCTTCTTTTTCCCTCAAGATTTTTGATGGTTAATCACGTCTTGGGCTCGGGACGCCCTTTCAATGAATGACCTTTGCTTTGATGTGATCATATATATAACCAGGGTTCAAAGCAAGGTTCGGGCCGCAATCTTGTTCGGCAATGAACCCATCCACACGACATTCGCATGACTGGTGCTCCTCGCTCACAGACCCTAATAAAGCTATTTTCAGGCCTGTTCACGGTGATTTGCTACTCTTCATCAAAAAGTTCTTCAGCCTTTCGTGTGTCATCAGGCCTGCAGAAAAACTTTGACATGAGCTGAAAATATTTCTGTATATGAAGCATTGCTGAAAAGATAGACTAGTCTCCTAATAATAGAAGGATCTCTCTTTCTATCGTGGAAGCAGAAAGAATCTCATGACGATTCTGACGAGAGAAATTTCGACGGACACATGCCACGTTTCATCAGCTTTCGCGATGGATTTGGGTTTCTCTACAAAAGATTGCATCTCCGCAGTATTTTTCTTCTCATTTCGTCCGTCAATACGCGAAGCTCAGGAGCAGAGCCGTTTTCCATCTGAAGCGCTTCCTGTATACAGCATATATACAAGCTCGCTTGTATCCGGAAGTGCCCTGAATACTAGATTTTAGCTGGTATTAACCCAGAGATTGTGAAGGTGAATTCTTTGAGCTCATTTATTTTTTTATGATGCTGAAATATCCAAGACGGAAAATGAGGAAGCATTTTCTGTCTTGATATGCTTTGAAGAGAACCAGACTCGACACTACTTAGACTGCAGCATATATTCTAGAGATCAGCTTTGGAATATTTCGTATGCGAAGGACGAAAGCATTCCGAACAACTGCTGTCCCACCTTGGAATAATCACAATCTAGCTTCAGAATTCAAAAACAGACGGCGAAATTCAATTGAAATACTTTCAGCGAGGAAGTCTGACTTGACTGTGTGAAACATTCGTAAGAACTTTTTCGAATGAATAAATACATCTTCCGCGGTAGATGATTTAAACAGCGCCTGAAATCGAAAGGTGTTTGCTTTTTCAGATTTTCCCTGAAATAGTGTTTATCTACTTCATTAGAAAATTCTCGAACATGAACTGATCTGGGCAGTATTTTTACTGGACATATATCAGCGATTGAAAGATGTTGGTGATAATATCAACATTTACAACTTAACGAAACAATCAATCCTGGATTCTAAAATTAATCTCAAACGTACTTCTCACTTGATTGAAATGTATGCCTGAAGTGAAGTGTCTCGGATGTTTAATTCGTAAAAAAGAAATTTTATTTTATTTGCTGAATTGAATGGAAAAATAACCTATTGCTGCGAGGTTTTTTGCGCACAAATAATTGTTGACAGTCATCAGTTGAACTTCACATGAGCTTCATAACCAATGTGAAAATTCTTTTCGGAATCAGGATTCTGAACATAAAAATCTACGAGCATGAAGTGATCTGTGCTATGACATAAGCAAATAATTAAGGAATTTAAGTGATGCTAAAATGTTCAGCTTACCGAGACAATTATCTTTGGATAAAAAATTTTCCAAACACGCACACATTCCTTTTCCTAAATTTGGTGTCTGAAGGCGGGAAGGAAATATCTCTATGTAATAAAGAATATTTATATATTCATTCGGGGAATTGAATGATGAAAAAATACCCCGTTCTTCGCCACGAAAATAAATTTTGCCAATAAACAGTTGAACTTCCGAGTTTCACTGCTCACGTCAATTCTTTCGAAAATGGCTCTCTCATAGAGAGACATTTCGTTGTTCTGTCAAAAATTATTTTTTTATATCCGTTTGCAACATTATTATAGGTAAAAAATGTGATTTAAAAATGCTAGTTCAACCGGTAAAATTTCTAAAACGGAAAAAAAGACTGTTTTGTGTGGCATGAAAAAAATCGAGCAAAAAGCGGACGAGTAAGGTCGCAACATTTTTGGAGCACCAAAGGCAGCATCACATCTCCTCGTCTCCAGATATCCTAACAAGAAGCTCACCCCCTGGGGGCTTCCAGCTCAATCGCGCCCCAGGTCATATGCATTTCCTGGTCGAAGCGAAAAGGGGAATGTGGGAAGGGGGTTGTGAAAATGAGCAAACGCCCATCACACCCAGATAACGCCCGACTTGGCGCCCGTGGCACCCAAGTCATTTCAAGAGTGATAAAGGCGCGTCATTCCGCCTTGAAACCCTTCTCTCGCAAATGCTGCACTGCTCCAGGTTCCACCATGTATATGTATAAAACAGTTTCCTGTCGAAAATATAATTTTTTTACCCCTGTGAGAGGCGTGTATATATGTGTATATAGCAACAAAGACATTGGTTCTATTACTTTGGCATGGAAACCAAGTTTGCTCTGAAGGATCCCTTAGATATAAGCACAAACCCTCACCCCCACCCCCCCCCTAATTATTTTTTTCTGCAATGAGCTTCAGTCTCAAAGACATTTTATAACTGGACATGTGTTGAGGAATTAATCAACCCAACAGAAAGAATTGAACCACAGCGCAGTGCTAGAAATAATAAGGCAGGAGAATCAGCTGGTTTGCAGCTGAGAATATGTAATTAAGGAAATACATTAATGATATATCCCCAGTTTTGTCTGGTTTAATCACAGTCTACCATAAATCACAATGAAACACAAAACAAAAATAATGAATCACAATAAATACAATAATGCAACACAAATTAAATGAATATAATAAACTTGTGCACGCATATGTTGGTTGCAGCAATGCAATCCAAGAGTACAATCAAAAGAACTGGGGTTGAATTGTTTGAGGGAAGTTCACGGTAAGAGTTAATCAAAGGACTGATTATTGAGAGCGAAAAACAGTGGGTTTTTACACAATTTTACTGTATGCCTTGTTCATGTTAGCTGGCCAAGGCACTCAACCTTCTCCCCTCTTCCCCCCCCCCCCCCGGTGTGATTGGCAGGAAAAATGTGCATCAAAGAAGTTGTGCATCTGAGGAATGGATGCACAAAGGAGAACAGGACCAGAATGCAGGTCCTGGGACCTGATGTCCCTGGGCCCCAGTTCTGGTTCCCCAACAACTTGTAATTCAGGATTGGTTGCTTAAATAATATTGATCAGGAAATAAAACTTTCTCGCTATCGGAATATAGAAAAAAATAAAAGAATACACACGTAGAGTCCACCTGTACCATCGATCGACGTTTTTCAATTGAAGCCAGTACAGTTTCCAGAAAACTACTCTGCGATGTACTTATTTGACTTTTCTAGGATCGCTGCTGGAAATTGAAATTTCCGTCGCGAGGAAAAACAAAAAAGGTCAGACATCGAAGAACCTGAGAGGATTCCTGACAAGCCTCTTGGCATTGCGTTGCTTGTTTGTTTCTGTATATTGGATTTTCTCCAGAAAGGACGAAGGGGAGGCATTGCTCATTTCCGAGAGAATTGTGTTGGATGCGATAGCGATACTCGTATGTGACCCTGATGCTTACGGGATCCCGGGGAGATGAAACACGGGCCCCCTTTTTTCCGGCCCATACATTGCCTAGGTTCTATGAACCCGCTGGATCGCTGACAATGACTGTGTAGTCAGGAGTCAGGACATGGGCATATAGTCAGGAAAGACAACCAATTGCTTGACTGATTTCTCGAATCAAAGACACGGGAAAAGGCGGGGCAAATTATAGCAATCATCATCCTGGTACACAACTTTGTATCCGAATACAATATTAGAAATATAGGATTCCGTTTTTCTTGCCTTTTGGATGTAGAAATAGTGGCTGGGACACCAGAATGTGGGACGTTTATTTCGACCGTTGTACATTTTTCTCTGTCGGGCGATATTCCGAAAGCTTTTTCCAAGTTCCCCAGAGGCCCTCTTGGCTTTTGATTGACTCTGGATGCATGTCAGGACTGAGCTTAGAAAGCAATCTCTTTGGGTATGATCAATTGAGCAATCAATCTATTATCTGGCCTCTTCGAAAAAAACAAAAGAGGAACTTCCGAGTCTTCGAGGAAGTAATAAACTACTTCACAGCAACTCAGTTCCGCCAAAAAATGGAATAAAAATTACGATTCACATTCGAATGTCCGTTTTGATTTTCAATGGAGTTGAAGAAAACCTTTCCCGCTTCGATTTGAAATCTTTTCCCGTTGATCGAGGAGGATTATCGACAGGAATACGTGCTCGATTTTTGCATCAAATTTTTCCTTCCACCTTATGCGCATATCTTTTCTAATTTTGTATTATTCTCGAGCGTAATTTCGAGATTTAAGCAGTGATCCCAAAATTTGTTAAGGCTTGGATTAACATTGGAATTTTTTTAAGTTGGACAAAATAATTCGCCAATGTTCGTCAGATTCTCTGTGTAATCTCATATTATGCTACATCCTATAATGCGTATAATTTCTGCGAGATGCAAGTGAGATTAGGGAGGGGAAAAGCTTTTGTCCCCATCCATCTGAAGTGTCTGCACGCGACAAGAAATTTTTGCGTGACAAGTGCGCTGATCCATGAATTTTCGAGACCGTGTCCAACTATGGGTCTCCAAAAGTTTCCAGGCAACCATATGTGCTTATAGAAATTTTACCCTTGGATCGCCTTTTAAGGATTTCAAGTTGAGGAAAAGTATTCCAAAATGAACCAAAGACGAAACTCGTGTTTGTTATTCATTTTGAGTTGAAGGCACGATACCTTGGAGTCATTATAGAGGTTTTGACAAATACCTATAGGCAATGCAAATATTCATCTAAAACTGCGGACACCGGAATGGAAATTATTTTAGACGAAAAATCTTTGCCACCGCTTTCTACTGTATTATTTCGATAAAACTATAGAAAAAAATCAATAAAATTGGATCGCTGTAATGTTGAATTTAAAAAAATTGATGAAACTCGATCGTTAAATATTCTCCGATTTGACGCAAGAATGAGGCTAAAACTTTCTGTAGCCCCCTTTTCAATGGTAACGCCAAAGCTCCTTTCATATGCAATAGCCTGACACTGTTTTTCTTTCTTACATGAATTATTGCCGAACCAGTGGTTCGAAAGTTGGGCTTTCTGACGACCCAAATTGCTTCGAACTGTTTTCGGCAAAGTGCGATTTTTCCCATGCAATTTTTTCTGCCAAATAGCAATTATTTAATGTTGGAATTTCCTCGGAAATTTCGAGAATTCAGATGCCTGCTATTATATTAAATTATTTTTTCCATGCCTTAAAATCAATGCTTCATCGATTTTCGCCAACTTTTCTTCGGGCAGGAATCGCGAAGAAAATCATCCCACGTGACTCGAACTGAGAATCAAATTTGTTGAAGCAGGGAGCGAAAACTTCAGCTGTAAAAAGGAACTTCATCCTGTTCCGTTCCTTCGTCAGTAGCTTTGAAGTTCCCAGCTTTTTTTAAAGCTAGAAGAACAATCTAATTATTAGAATTTCCAACACACTGCACTGGAAATTTCGTTCATCATCTTGTAGAGCGAGCTGGAACATGCATATTTTGGATTCTTGACGAATTAAAATGAAAAAATAACGAATTTAACGAATGACCGTCATCATGGCACATAATGTATAACATCGAATGATGAGCCCATTGGGCATTCGGTCATTCCTAGTGGAATTCATTAGCGAAATGGTGCAATAATTCATTGACAAGATAATGGAGACATCTAAATCGCGTTACTTTAATCCCCTTGTTCGAGCCTTCTACAGTATGTCGCTCAGCGAATAAAAAAATTTTTTTGCTATGTTCCCTTTTGCAATTTTTATTTTCCTTCCCTAAAGTTTTTGGATTCACACGGAAAGTCTCGCTAGCTAGAACAAATCCAATTTCTCGAATAATTTAACAAGCAAAAAATAAACTGGTCAGGAGAACGGAGCTCCGAAAGTACTTGAAGTGCACAAAAATGCACAAAGAAACACACGCATTCCTGCTCAGCAAAACCACTATATGCATATATATTCGAACAGAAAAAAAATTTCAAAATATTTTCAAATATATTTTCGACACATTTTTTTCTTGAATGAAAACAAAATTTATGATTTGTATACTGCTAATCCAATTTCACGACAAAGAGGCATCTCGAAGTTGATCGCTCCGCCAAGAGAATTATGGGAAAAGTCGTGCAGAAAAATGGGAAACTTGCGAGTAATGGAAATTTCTACATAATGGTGGTTGGGGAGAGAACTTTAGCTTGACAGCACTTGAGCCCCCAGCAAGAAGGATATATTCCCCCGAAAACCTGCCACCAATCTCGGGGCAAAGGGAATGAACCAAGCTGCGTATGTAATGCTCAGGACATTCATCACCAGCGTCTGTAAAGAACATACCTCATCTGGAAACATTTTCTCCCCTGTCATTTCGAAATACTATTTCACTCCGAAATATTTCCACGTGTGGGCAGACGACTTGAGTGTATGCGAGTCAACATCAAAAGATTCAGCAGAGTTCCAGTTAATATCCTACTGCAATTTCTTGGATATTTATATTTTGAGTTCAGCTTTTTTTGTGCGTGGAAATAGCTGATTCATTATTCTTAAGTCTACAGCAATCCAGACTATTTTAAAGCAAACCATGCTTTAGTGTACTGCTGTCAGGGAAAGACGAAAAAAATTTCCGAAAAAAAAATCAGAGAGAAGTGGGGAGAAGAACAAAAGGAGAGAAAGCGCAGCAATCTGCTGGATTCCTTTATTAAATATAATAAGTTGCTTCCTGCAACATCAATCAAAAATAATAATGATTCCTAATGTCCAAATTTGAAGTTGGTGACAAGGTATCTCATGATGACTGTTAGCAACAACATCACAAATACATGTGAACAGTTCGTGACACAGCACAGTGGGACATTTCTTAAAACAAGGGTCCGCCATCAAGTTTTGTTTCTGTTTTGGCAGAACTGATACTGAAATATTTGCAATACTTCAAGAGGCATTTGAGACTGAATGATATTTGGATTTGCAAATGAAAAAGTGGCACAATGAAGGCCTTTAAGTAGGGCCAGGAATTAGTGTGACTGATGAACACTTTTTCACTTGCAAATTAAAAACAAATCAGTCTCAATGGCTTCTTGAAGCATTGCAACTATTTTTGTAGCATATGCAAGGTGACACCTTGGATATATGTGTTCTCATCCTGAAAAAGGGTGATTGCCCCTGTTTTTATTCATCATTTCTTTTCTTTTGTGGAATCTAAGTCACAAGATACTGTCTCGCAATCTTTATCTGTTGAAATGTCCCATCGTCAGGGATGGCGATTCCTACTGAAATCATGAGCAACTTTTTAAAGGGAATCAAGTTCCAAACATAAAAGAGGCCAAATAAAAATAAAGATATATATCTTTGCGAGTCCAGGGGACGCATGAAGGCGTCTGGGTTGCAATGCACCAGTGATTCATCAGTGTCAAGCAAAAGACTTGCTCCATCTTCGGAGCTGCAAGTGTCGCCTTCCATTTCTTGCTCCGATTCGTCGTCTCGCTACAACAAACTGCATCTCGTCACAGGATGAAAGCAAAAAGGGTTCCTCTCACAAAACGATCTCATGAATGGAAATCCGGCGATGTCATTCGCATGCGAGACATTCGCTTTATCCCCTTTATTCTGTGAAATACTTGACAAGCGTTACCTCGTCACAAGTCATGAATACAGAGGTTACAGAGAAAGAGACAGAGAATGAGTCCCGTTTAAAATACTGTAATACAAATTCCCCCTTTTTATTTTTTTGGCAGCGGAATAAGGATGAAACATTACTTTATATGAATATCGAAATTTGTTTTCGCGAGATTAATTGATCACGATCATTTGGGTCAACGAGTCTAAGGTTCTTTGAGCATTTGGCAGGAAGCGCGGGTTTTCTGATTTAAACTTTGAACCTATGAAACCTGACGTGCATAAAGCAACATTTTTGAAGTTTCTTCTAGGAAAATAAAAAGAAAATTGCAGAAAATGCTTACGAGTCAGAGCATGTCGCCTAAATTCGAGTGACGTAGAACTGTATGATTGATTTCACTGAAGAAAATTTGGCATGTTAGCAGTAAAAATTCAGGAATCATATTTTTGCACATACATATTTTGCTACAATTTTACGAGACAATTTCAAGTCCAATTTTAAATGATAATTGGAATAAAGCCAATGCAATTTAGAAATAGTCGAAGTTTGAATCATGCCGTCATTTGGTGTTCAATGTACGAAAGCATTTATCTATATGCAATAAAATTCAGTACACAAACTGAATTTACTTTTTGAAAAAGTGCTGTCCAAACCATTCAAATGTCCGGGGATTTTCTTTACATGAATGAAATCTCCAAACTGTAAAACATGCATTTCATTGCTATATAGACCGACTTCCTATCAGTACTCGTTTAGTTAACCGATTGATTGCTTCACCTGTGAGGAAGCATAACAGAACTTTTCGTAAAAAAAAAAAAGTCGCTTGCAAAATATAATGTTTCGCGTTTCAAACGACTATAATATTCGTCATCGTTTCTAAACTCGCGCTGAAGGATTTTGAACTCGCAGAGATTTGAAAAAAAAAATTACATCGGGATAAAATAATTTTTCGCTATGAAGTATTTCTCGCCAATTACAACGCACATAAGCAACACGTCGATTCCTCATTTTCGATCATGGCGAGAACAAAAAAAGATAGCTAAGCAATATAACGCTTTTGGCGAACAAAAGGCGCTGAAGAGAAAACTATTTTCTGCAAGTGACGTGATTTTCGCGCCTCTTTTGTGGCACATGTCGGTTCATTGACGATAAGCTGTTCGCGCTCTTTGTCAATCTGCTCTGCATTCCTGAGGGACCAGGAAAAGCTCCAAGACCCAATCAATGTTCCGAGGAAAAAGCCCATTGAACCCGAGGTTGAGTGGTCAGCAAACAGACGGGTTCCGTTCTTGAAGAGATTTATTTCTCGGTTCGAAATCGCCAAGAAGAGCGCGTGCTTGCAAAAATATATGCACGATATATGCGTGTGTTTATCTGAAACCCGAGGTCATTTATTTTATAGAGACACGAACGACATTGACACGTGGAACATAAATCACTTTCGGGATCCGGTCGATGCCCCTCATTTGCATGTAACGTATCATTTTAATTTTGAATACAAGTATGCTTGAATAATGCGAAGATTTTGGGATTATTCGCTGTTTTCCCCAGCGACACAGGGCATCGTCCGCACGATCAATGATATATATTTTACAAAACTCATTTGCGACTAGTAGTTTTCCTACTCTGATCCTAGTTTTTACAATTTTTCTTCAATTCAAGTTCCATTATTCCACCCGCCTGAAATAAGGAGTCTTGTCTTTCGGGTTATTCGTAATTCGTTATCAGTCTTATCACTGAACGAAGGAAAGTATTTAATACTGTGGTTCTATAAATCTATTGCCAAATCCTATATAGCAAATCATCTGCCTTATTTCCGGGACTGATGATACTTTTTTGAACAAAAAGTACGGCAAGTCCTGAAGATGTTCAAAAATATGCTGGACATAAAACTCAAATGAAATAAGTCCGTTGATGAAAACCTGAAATTGCAGTATAACAAAATGGTCACATGATTTTCTCCCCAATCTGCGATGATGCGGTTGATGCCACTTTTTTGCGATATTCATGGCATATATTCTAATAATTACCATTCTGACAAATGAATAATGATCTTTATGGAATTGAGAAATATTTAAAACCCTGCATGAATATTGATAAGAGAAATATGAATTTAGGTGAAAACTCCGCCGTTTCTTTTCTTCGCTGGAATTGAGAAAACGCTTAAATTCGACTTATCTTTTCGCCCGCATTCCAATTTCAGAAATAAAATCAGAATAAGCTTGCTCACCTTTCTGTGTATATGGAGTACATTATTATCATTTTCCATTTGGAATTTTTAATCGATTTCACGAATCAAAATGCCTGAGAATGGCTGTACATAGATATCCTTCTTCTACCTCGGGGTTCCAAGGGCCAACTGAGGAAACAAACGCTGGTACGGCAAGATGAAGGGAAAGGCGCTGTTGGCCACGTCGGAGAACGACGTCTCAGCTGCGGCGCAGCGCAGTTCGACATTGGCAACAACGCCATCTTTGGCGAAACAATGATGACGACATGTCTTTTGAACGACCCATGTCATCTTTCTTTTTGAATTATGGAAGCAGTTCCGCTTGCCTGCCTGAACTTCTTTTCGGACAGGTTCCATGAGCGTTGCAACAGAAATGATTGGTCCAAGATTATTAAAATATTTTTTTCAAGTAGTTAATGAAAAAAACGTTCTCGGTATTCCGGATTGTTTGGCTTGAATACGTGATTTTTAATTACTCTTGATAAAATATGCCGGTTTTTTCCCCACATATTCAATGGCAATGTTAGACTTTTTAACCCTCTCAAACTTAGGAAGTACAGAATCAGAAGAGGAGAAATGCATATCGCCGAAGAATTATTGGATTTTGTGAGTGTTGAAAGAATATTTATAATTTACATATTTTGGGGTCGTGTACACAGAAACAGAGATTTACGCATGATTGAAATTCATAGAAAACAATTGAACTTTTTTTGCCCCCGAATTCCATTATGAAAATATTGTGAATTTCTTCGATTCATTCTTTTTCAAAACTCAGAAAGAAAAACCAGGGAAACACGAGAGGAACACAATCACGTTATCGCCATGGAGTAAATTTTCAAAATGTTCAAAGGTATGGACGACAGTAAATTTTTTCGAACCAAGACATTTGTAACTAGCTTGTTCGCGACATCTGTTTTTGGGATCGTAAAGCATGCCTCGATCAAGTGATATATTGAACTAGATGATACTAAACGTACAAAACTGACCAGTAATGGATAAGCTGTTGTTTTACACGGTTTACACCACAATCCAGTAAGCTTACAGCTTTGTTTCCATCAACGTATGCGTAACTTCAATCGCACTTCGCAGAACTGGGAGAAGTGACGAATCATTAATCAAAAAAGTGAAATTGTGACATCTTCAAAATGCAAGGAACACACAAATATTACTTTTCGAAATCCTCTTCGTGGGGTTGATTTCTGGGTTACGTGTATTTATAGATATTGCCATTACGGATAATGACAATATCTGAATAAAATGTGTGTTCCATGCAGTTGAAAAGCAACGCAATTCTTAATTTTTGGCAACAATGAATGCTACACTTTGTAGGAATCCATCAAGAAGGTATGGCAACCGACAATCCATTTCACCTAATTGTCGCATTGATTGATGCCAAAAATTAAAAATTGAATTGCTGTCTGTTCTCAAAGTGTAAGATGTGTTCCTCATTTCCTCAGTCTCATTTGAAGATATTTCTGTGATAACAACCTTTTATGTCGCTCTTGGGATTTCTGACCAAAGAATGCAAAGAGTTCGGCACTTGACCGTCCGAGAGAAGACCAGAAAAGTGCATTCCGGGTGACTTTTGCAAACATTTTTTTGCAAAATATGTCTAACCTTGCTTCATTCTTTTCTTGTACCAAAGAACTTTTTTTTCCCCACCAATACTGTAATTGTTTTTCACCTCGTTCGCATGCCTTTTGAATTTACATTCCAAGAACACTTATTTGATCTGTCGTACTTGTCGGTTTCAGTTCCGCAATCATGCTTCATAGTGCGGAATGAAGCCCTCATTTTTGTAATCCTCAGAGGCTTTTTTTTTTTAAATATAATCTACATTAAAATATAACCCTAATCTGTGGCTAACGGATTTTCTATGCAATAAAATGCAGGACAATAATTCCAATAACGCATGTTCGGGTATGTCGCATGAGTCCACAGCGGAGTAGCTGTGGGTTGGGAATTTTCACTCATAAAGCTCAGCTCCATCATCATCCGGAAGGATAGGACAAGGGAATCCTCTCTGGGGGTGTTAGGAGTATTCGAATTCAAATATTGGCACTGGATCCCATCGATCGTTACCCGAGTGAAACCCGACTGCTCTCTCCGATAGGGTCATTGTGGCCATTCGAAGTTTAGCAGGAAAACGCAGTGTTTTTCCCAGATGGGTGACATAATTGTGATGCGAATTTCTGCAGGGATTCACGCTTTACTGTGCCCAATGACAGATATTATGTCACAGACATATCAATAGACAGAAGAGGATTAACTTTGTTCTAAAGAAAAGTGAGAGAAGGACGAAGAAAGAGACGGAATTCTGGCATAATCCCAAAAGGCACCAGCAGAGGTTTTTTGCCTGGAAAAAGAAAGGGAAGCTGCTCTCCTCCTTCAGGGCAATTTATTCCCTGAGCTAATCTTAACTAGATTCAGTAGATTGTAGGGATTTAAAAAAAAATTGTCATGATAATGTCCTCAAGATGTTTAGGTGTCAGTTGTAATTCTATTTTCGAATAATGTAAACCATTCATACGAGGAATTATGAAAAGTTTCGAATACTGTACATCGATAAGATTGCTGATGTTTTTATAAATCAATAACGGATTTTAAGGAATCGTGACAGTGTTTCTGGCAAAAATGTTGAGGGATGATGGTGAAACCTAAATTCATTTTTCAAGACATTTCCAAACTTCTCACAGGTTTTAAATGTACTGCATGAAATATTTACACCATAAGAGTATCATTTGTGCTGAACAAGTAAGAGAGGAGGAAATTCCAGGCTGCACTTTCCTTCTGGAAGATGTTAAGTGGAAGCAATTTATTTGTTAGATAGACCAGATGTCACATCTATAAAAGGGTAAGTCTATGATCTTCAAGAGGAAATTTGTCATGATAATGGTAAGTCTATGATCTTCAAGAGGAAATTTGGGCAAGATGTTGCTGATGCATAAGCATGAATAATAAAACGCAGAATTGGCTGGGACACCAACCAGCAAGGATATTTTGTTTACGAAAAAGAATACACGAGAAACATATTTTAAACTCGTACCAATTTCAAAATAAAGTCTTCGTGGTTCTTTTTGCATTTATTCGCAATAATCCCCCGTGTTCCTTGAGTATTTTTCAGACGGAGCAAAGATGGAGCTACGGAAATGGTGCAGCGGAATAAGAAACTATTTACTCATTTTTTAGCGTGCGAAATATTTGGGATGGGTTGTTCAGCATGTTTTGATTTCGGGTTGCCTCCAATGTCGATCTCGCAAACGCTGTAAACTAGGAAGATTACTTCTTGATAACCTGTTTTTCTTCGCAGTGCTAAGTACTAAAGTACGATATAATCAATTATAACCTTGAGAGCACAGAGTTCTGAGCTTTTTGGACATGATTCCACTCATTTTGAAGATATTATCGTTCGTTCAATCTATACAATTGGGTATAGAACATAAACCTTTTCTTACTTTTTTTCCAGAGAAAAATAGTGTACATATTTCTGTTACCCGGTTGAACTCGTTTTTTTTTTATTTTTTTTATGAGGACACCTTAGTTCATTACACCGAAATGCGCTTGCTGGAAGGTCATGGATCCCATCTGTTTGTTTTGGAAGACTGAGAAATGGAGAATCAAATCTGGATGAAGCCCACTCTACCATTGTTTCGAAGTTTTCTCCTTGGTAACGGAGAATGGAAAGAAGCATTTTATTTCTGTATGCAAATTATAAGAAAAAAATGACAATAAGATTGAACACTGGGATTTTAAGATAGAACATGCTTGCATATGATATGTTCCTGATGGTCTGAGATCCAATCAGCATTGGTAAACAGTAGATTCCAAAGTTTGCCAAGGTTCACTGTGAGCGAATATTGAAATCACAGCGCAATTCAAATTGCTCAGGATAGGACATTCATGACCTAAATATTCATCTTCCGCTTTTGTGTAGTAGTAACGACGAGTTTTAGAACCAAGTTAGATTCAATGCTGAAGAGAAAATCCTGAAGGTTGACAGTTCACAAATAAGAATGTAACAGGGCAAAACTACTCCCAGACGCAAAGAGAAAAATTCTGCATGGCATAAGCGTGAATAATCTTCGTATTTGCAGCAGTCCACAACCAGCAGAATGACGATGCTGTGCTTCAATGCATAAATGGCTCTCGTACATCACCTCTTCTGTCGATAACGAATGAAATAATTAGGCGCCATTCCACTCGCAATACTTATATTGTATTTCGAAAAAATCATGATTCACTCAGATCCAAAAACAAAAAAAGGTGAAGTGCACGTGCTTTTGTCCATAATATGCCGATTTCTTCTTTAAAGCTGGAGATGCCGAAATATGGTGCTAAATTTTCAACTTCACGTGTTGAATCTCTCAAGGATATCCTGGACAGTATGTTTGAGAGCAAACATCGTACGCTTTGCTGCTGGGCTGATCCGTAGTGTGGCACCAAAGGGAAGGGAAGATGTGCGAAGGATTTCTGCAAAAGTTTTCCTCAGCTCCAGCATCATCAGGCATCATTGTCCGGAAAATATCCGCAATGGTGTGAGGATCGCTTGCCGTCCAGGACTGACACGTGAAACCGCCAATTGTGGTACGACTGGTTATTCCAATTACATCATTTCCTCGCGGTGTCGTTGCACAAGAAAACGCTGCAAAATTGCATCCAATAATACTAGAATAGTTGCATCAATGATTTGGCAATGAAGTACTGTATTCAAGTCAAGCTTAGGGATTAAATTACGTGCATCTTTTTTTACAATGAATTCATCGAAAATCTCACTGGAATACTATATACGTGCGTGATGAGCAATGGAAAATTGTTTTGAAGTCGATTGTGAATAAAAATGAAAATTCTGCGAGAAAATGTTCGAAGATTATACGTCGCATGTCTTCGCATTCCGGAATGTCGCAGAAATCCCATTTTGCAGTGGCATTGTCAATAACACAAAATGGCGCTTGTCGTCTGAGTGGGTTTCTGCAATAGTTCTTTGCATTTGTTGCAGACGCATCAGCCGGAAACTGGAAAGGAATTTCCTGACTGAGTTGTTCAGAAATTGTTGAAGTTCAGTTAATTCTCACCCGCGAAACGGCTTTTAGTGAATTATTACTGTCAATAGTCTGATTTGCCCAGAATAAACAGGGCTGTCCCGAAACTGTAACATTATATTTCACTCCGTAGTAATCCGTACCGTTTTTGGTTTTCCGGCATTCTCGAAAATCTGAAATTGTACCGTCCGTTTGACATTAAAATTGTATTATTTTAATGTCTTCGAATCCTTACCCGAACATCGTGGCAAATTTTCGACTAGCGGGGTCCAAACGTCTCTTCCCTGGCAAGTCAAGGTGATATTTTGAAATCTCTCCAAATCCGTGGGTGCTGCGGTTTGACTAAAACCAAATTTGAATAAATCTGCACTGTGGAACGCAGTCCATTTGACGCAGGAGTAATTTGCCTTTTGTCCTACTGCGAAAGGCCGTACGGCGTTGTCCAAAATTGACACACGTGCGTTTTTCCCAACGTTCGGAAAATTTGCGCATTCTGTGAATGAACACGATTTTTCAATCAATGTCATTAATCGATCTTAACGCGTAGATCCAATTTGAAAAGGTTTATCTCAAGACGCAGGGTAAAATATATTCTTTACACTGTCGGGTTGAAACCCTAATTATATACTCAAAGTATTTCTGCACGAACAAATTTTTCTTCAATAATACGTTAGACAATTTGAATTTTCGTCCCTTGCAATAATTTCGGGCATGTCAATGATTCAGATATTGATACGGTTTGCTCTAAAAGAAATTATAAGAAGCAGGAAATGAGGCTTCTTACCATTAGGGTTTATTATAACCTGCTGGACTTTTGCATAATAAGGCAGACGATGAGATGTTGTCATGTTTCCTGTCAGGCCGGTAATTTCCGCACTGGAAGTGTCCCAAAAGTGACACCTGTTCTCCGTTTCATTGAAATAAAATCCGGCGCAGTTCAGCAATACAGTATCGCATCGAACAGCGCATTCAATTGCCGTATATGCCGGCATTGAAGAACTGATCACGTAGGTACTGTTAATTTCTTGGTATATGGCCGAGGAAACAAGGTCCAAGAATAATGTGGAAACTACAAGCAACCATAACATTATTCCTGATTCTTTGGCAAAATATCCTCGCATTTTCGAATCTCCTGAAGCTTCGAACGCAGTTGTGCTGCGAATGTTCCGACGAAACGGCGCGACACGACAGCTATAGGGATCAGGTTCCGAACCGATTACATTTTCATTTTCTGCGATTACAGTACTGCAAACATGCAATCAACGGCTACCCATTATTTTACGCATACTGTGCATAAGATTTACTTCTGATGAATTCGTCTACTTGAATTGTTTTTCTGCTGGTAGCCCAGCAACTGGAAGGAAGGTATATCCAAAACTTTTTGAGTTTAGAAATTGACCGTCGTTCAAAGGAGGCTTTTTATTTGACGAAGAAAAAACTTGGTCTCTGTGAATCATATTGTATTGAAAAAGGGGACTTTATATGATGATGGCGACGTAACTTATTACCATCTCAGCGATAATACTGATAATCATGAGGAAAAGGGCGCTGCATTTTCGTGCGGAAATATCTTCATGCCCTGTACAATCTCACTTTTTATAAATATTTGTTTCTTTGAATTTGTTTAATAAACAAGGTGAATCCAAATGTGATGAATTACTGCATTTTGGAATGTTGAAGAGCGCAGACTGACTGTTGTGGTAAGTATGATTCCTTAAAGGATTCGGCTTTTGAATCAGAACCATATTACGGTTTTGATTCCTATAGTCTGGATTCTTATGGAGTAGTCCAAAACGTGAATTTATTCTCACCAAATCCAGAATATTCAGCGTTCTCGGGTAATGGAATTCTTGTTGACTGTGCATATTGCTGTTTGTTCAGTGACTAGAGTTTATCATTTTGAGCGATGCGTAAATCACTTCATAAAAAGCGGGAATTCTAAATGACCTTTGCAATCCGATTCCTGCATTTGATGAAATGTGGTTCGTCAAAAGTTATTTTGAGGGGATATTTAAAAAAAATAAAAAAAATGCAACACTGATCTGACAACTTTTTGGAGTCATCAATCCTGTTCAAATGGGCGAGTTAGTGATGAAAAGATTGGCCAAACGTGGAGTGCTTCAATTTCCTCCGTCAGACCTACGTATATATGTTGTAATATAAATTTTCAGTGGATTGAATTTAAGCAAGCTGTGAACCAAAAGTATTTCAACTTTTCCGTGAGACTGCTCTGAACTGAGGTGAAAGAAGGAATCCTGGAATCATATTTATAATGAAAAATTTTGCAATGACAAAAAATAAACATCCAACAAATCCAGATGGGCAGAGAAAATCCTTGGCGGAATTTTCCACAATATGAAACTGCGTGAAAATGTTTGAAACATTATGTTCTCCACCGATGAGGTACTGTATCAAGATTTCGACATTGCATAATGGATGACAGCACCTTGATTTTTTAAACCTTACTCATTAGTTCATTGAATGCTTGCAAACATTTCAAAATTTTGCATTTTATTTTCATTTACGCAGATGCATGATTTTTCTTCTGTACATTTCTGTATAGGGATAGGCGCGATTCAGATCTGAGCAACATTTACACTCTTACCAAGAGCTATACAATTTGAGACAGGTTTTAACACTCGCGAGAGTACGGTATGTTTAACAGCAGTGTGTTTTCACATTTGATTCATCAGAAATTGATTCACCCAATCTAATGAATAAGGGTCAATCAATCAAGGGAATCAAGGGTTTTCCTGAACTTCCAAAAGAATGCAGACAACTGTAAACGCTTTGAGTAATAAAACATTTTTTGTTGAACAGAGGTTCGAAAAGAATTTGAAGTAGATTCTTTAGGAAGAAATCAATGGTTTACATTTTTATTGAAACAATCATTCAAGATAACCGTTATATGTTGCAATATTTGACAGAATTTGTACTCCAAGATCATATATGTTATTGATTTACCCATTCTGAACACTGAGTTCAGCTTTCATATGAATGACCCAACCAAGACCCACAAGTAAAGGACAACAGTTGTTTTGAACAGTATATATATGTACACTTCGTTCAAACAGATTAATGGGACAGTTTCAATGCTCTCGCGTGGCGCAGTGCATGTGAAAATCGACCAGCACTTACAAATTTCTTCACAGTGACGTAATTTTCAAACGTGCACACATCGATACACAAGTGACGAATAAAAAATGCCCATCTGCTATTAGGTCCTTCAACTCTCCGCAAAATCTTGCTCAAATCTGAATTCGTGTATCGTGCGCGTATGCAAGTTTTTTCCTTGCTCGGTAGACAAAAAAAAAATCGTGTTTTTGAACGAAAAATCGATGCCAATGTTGCATCCAAAGTAAATCATCGAATCTCATCGAATTGCAATATCATTAATGTATCTCACGCAGTAGCATTTTCGAAATTTTTCTGAATCATAAAGTCCCACTGCACCATCAGCTGATGCGTAAATTTGAAAATCGAAGAAACAAATAAGTGCTAAATTGTGTTTTGGTTCCCGAAAGAAAGGTTTCCTAACAACTTTCTTCTACGGACAAGACCGCAATATGCCAATATATGATGGCATATTGCAATTATATGACGGCATATTGCGGTTTCGACAGTGGAAGATAGTTCTTAGGAAACCTTTCTTTCGGGAATAGAATATGTCTTTGATATATTTTATGTCATTTCAAGGATATCCTGGGCAGTAAGATGAATTACAAAATGCGTATCGCACGTTCGGGTTCATTGTGTAACACCACAAGGTAGGTTCCTTAAAATCAGGATTCCGGCAGTAATTATGTGCATTACCGATCTCGTCCGGCATTACGAACACAAAACCTGGCCAAAGGCTGTGAGGATTGTTTGTATTCCAGTATTGACATTCGTCTCCAGCAAGTGTTCGACGATCGGTCACTCCGAGAACATCAGCTTTTCGAACCGTCGTGCCGCAAGCAAAAGCTGCGAATTTCACGAAAATGGAGGTATTACTTCAACTGGCCTGGAAACTACACAACAGTCGAAAAATGTCTCGGACTAATGAGAAACTTGAGCCAGCACACGGCTCATTCTGCTGGCCGAAATTGGATTATTCCTTCAAACCGAACAGCACTCTTAAAGTGTACATGTTCATAATACAAATCCAAAAATTGTCCAAGAATTTCAATTACCGATTTATTTTTTTATCGAAATACGAATGACGCGACAGATCCTGGTTCCTACGCGAAAAAAACGAGATCACAAATTTAGCGAGGATTCATCATTGATAAGACAGCATTGTGGGCTTCACATTTTGAAGGAAATTATCGTACTCACTTCTCATGTCTTCGCATTCCGGGATGTCACAGTATTCCCATTGCGCAGTTACATTATCGATGATGCAAAATGGGGCTGCCCTTCTTAATGGATTCCTGCAATAGTTCTTTGCATTTGCCGCAGTTTCATCTACCGGGAACTTAAAAAAAATCTTGGTCAATCCACTAATTTGTCAAGTTCATCCTAAAATAGATTGCTCACGCGTTCATCATATTTCAGTGCAGGGGTGGAATCCACAGTTTGAGTTTTCCATGGTAAACATGGTTGTCCAGATGCGGTGACGTTGAATTTCACTCCATGATAATCCGTTCCGTTCTTCGTTTTTCTGCATTCTCTGAACTCTGAATATAGGAAGTATGCCAAGTATTCGGTATATAGGCATCAACATAGATTCCTTCGAAATCTCACCGACGCAACGCGGCAAATATTTGGTGTCTGGAAACCAAACGTTGTTTCCCTGGCACTTCAGCGAAATATTTTGAAATCTTTCCAAATCCGTGGGTTCCGCAGTTTGACTGAATCCGAATTTGTATAAATCGCTGCTATGAAGAGCACTCCACTTGACACAGGAATATGTTACTGTTTGTCCATTTTTAAAAGGCGGCACTGCATTGTTGTCCACTGACACAATTGCATTTGCTCCAACAATTGGCAACTTCTCGCATCCTGCAAACGGAAAAAGGGATAACAATTTGAATCAGATATCATCTCAAATTTGCTAAACACGTGCAGTGGTTGGAAGTTTAAAAATACTCAGTTTTTCAAAAACATTTTCGAATCTTGAACTGATTTCTGAAAAAAGTTCCAGCATGAGATTTTTCAATTCATCACCACCAATTTCCATGGTGTACCTAATTCATGTAGTCGGTCCAGCATTTTCTAGCTAGAACAAATAGAAGCCTATTCTCTTCTAACTGCATGCCGGATTACTTCGCAACATGTGAAAAAATGTGAATTGTTCTGAAACTGGGAACAGACCTCCGTTGAATATTTCTTACCCACCTTATCGTGATTTTTAATCAGACATCATACAGTACTATAAAAAGAAGAGAAAATAAAAATGAAAAGTTATCTTTAAAATTGCAGATCACCGAAATTCTGCCAGACGATCGAGAGTCTGCTCATAGTGCTTAAATAAAGCTGCTTGAAGCAAGGACATGGAGATTGTGTCCGTTTCTGGATGCGGATATATTTACTCGATGAATGTTTCCGAAATGATTTTTGCTGAGCGGGGCTTTTCATGGATTGATCATTGATGATTTTGAAAATTTCAAGTTGGAAAGTAAATTTATTTGTTTACAGACATGAATAAGGAGCATTTGAGGAAAATATGAGCGCTCTTCACCCTCATACAGTTGATCACCCGGCAAAGTCATGAAATAAGGAGGATCGATACTTGACGCATTTCTGGTTCTATCCGGAATCAGTACATCGGTCGTGTTCCAGAAGTAGCACATGGTTTCCGTTTGGTTGAAGTAAAAGCCTGCACAATCCGGTATCTCATTGTTGCAGTGAATAGCGCACTCAATAGTTGAAAAACCTTTGTTTTGGGAGCTAATCGTGAAGCGATTCCCAGTCACTTGGAAAAATGTCGCCGATACGCAGTTTGAAGAAAGCGCCAGAATTACAAGAAGTTCGAAAAATTTTGTGTAAGTTTCGAAGACCTCCATTATTGCCGGTGAACTGCGGAATGAGCTGCGATATTCCTCAATTTAAATAGATCTCGGGATTACTTAACCACACTAAAATCACAAAAACTTGCGCAAAGCAAACAGCAATAAAACCTCACCAGGGAGTCACCATGAAAATGATATGCGCCGATTAACGACCATTCATGCATCAAGTTCGGACCAACTTTTCTCAATTCTTTGAACATCTTTTTTACTTTACCTTCAATCCAGTACACCATGAATAACATTACATGGATACCATCTGATTGTTTGAAAGAATTGAGAAAGCGGGGATCAGATCTGGATTAAATCAAACTACTCTGTGATTGTTTTTTGGTATATTCTCCTTGGTAACCAGTGAGTTTTAATAAAGACAGTTTTCCTATTTAAAATATATACAGGGTAGACCAGAAAAGTGAACCAATTTTTGACTTAAAATACCTTGGTAACAAATTCAGCTGTGAAAAAGTCTTGAGCACACATCTGACTTACCATCAAAGATCACCATGTTCAGTTGGATGTGTGCACAAGATGGTGCATTTCCATTTAAGTACGGTAATAATTTTTTTATTCTTATTTGCATAAATAAGAATTTATTCTTATTTGATAGGTGGGTGTATGCAACATATGTGTAGGATGTCCAGTTTTATTTTGTGGAGTGTGTTCTCTTTTTTTTTTGTCATTAGTTTGTGCTTTTCTTCATGCTTTGAAATGATTGGATGTATTTGGGGGAGTTGGGTTGGGTGGGGAGGGGGTTTGGATGCGGGAGTTCTGGTTATCCCTTGTGAACTCTGAAAAGCGGCAAATAAAGTTTTCTGTTCATTCATTTATTCATTATTTGCATTACTTCTGCTTGCCATGATCAGCAAATGGAAACTCATTGAATATTAACCAATGATGACAACAGTGATGGGTGGCCAGATGAGGAGGTTTCACATGAGGCTGAATAAAACGTATTGTGCGCATACATGATCAACTTTATGCTACCTTCGGCTTGAACTACATGAATTGCTTTTATTTGCTTTTAAGCCAGCCCAGAAAATAGACCGTAGACTGGCCCAGACATTTTTCGAGTTGGGTCAAATTCTGTGTGACTTCAGTGAAATAAAGAAGGATATTGAATTGCGAAGAAATCCACTTGGTGTCCGCTTCAAATTGTGCACTGTATTGAAACAGGGGACCGCAATCGAGGATGGCGAATTTTGATGCCTTTGGGAATGCTCCAATTTCATTTGGAAATGGGCGTTTCACCTTTGATGCAAGAATATCTTTAAAAGCAGATGAAAAATACATTTATGGAATTTTTCCTGTGTCCAGGGGCTCATTTCCTGAAGAGAGTTAATTAAAAACTATTTTGGAAATGCTGAACAGCAATTAGTTCCGTGACTATCGGGTGCGTCCCTAAAAGATCAGGGATGATGCTGGTTTTTAATTTCAAGAAATATTGCGATCGTGATTCCAGTTGAATCTTGAAACTTATGGAGTTGTCCAAAACGTACATTTATTCTCATCAAATCCACAATAAGCAGCGTTCTCCGGTAATTTAGTTCTTGTTGACTGTGCATATTGCTTTTCGTTCAGTAACTGGAGTTTCTGATGTCAGGAAGCAAATTCCTTTGTAATCGGGAATTCAAAATCGCGTCAGCAATCCGATTCCTGCATTTGATAAGATGTGGTGCATATCAACCATTTTTTGAGCACTTTCTTTTGAAAAAGAAGTTTTTGAATATTCGAAACTTTATGGCTGTTCATTCCAATGACAGAATAATTCATCATTGATCTTACAACTTGCTGGAGTCATCCATCCTGTTCAAAAGGTGGAGATAGGGAAGAAATACAGGATTTGCCAAGTATGGAGTGTTTCACTTTCCTCCGCCATCAGACCTATATAATAGAGGAATTAATTTAAGCATGATATGAACCGAAATTATTTCAAGTTTTCTAAGAGACTTCTGAAAATTTAAGTGAAGGGGTTGGAGAAATCTTGGATTTAATTTCATCTAAGGGCAAAATTTTGAAAGGACGAACAAAACATAGCCACCCAAAGTTCCGGCGCAGAGAAATACCCATGGTGGAAACTGCTATTAAAATGTGTGAAAATTATTCAAAAATCGAGCACTCCACGAGGGTTCTAACAAATGTTCTCGGAATGGAAATGAAAATGGCATCTAATTGAGCTGGTAAAAATTATTCGTATAAAAATTATTCTTTTAAAATTATTCGGGAAAAAATTCTTTGGCACACAAAAAATCAGCCCAGCTATTTGACAATTTTTTTTAGGCTTTACAAAATTCACCGCGGCGGAGTTTTGCTATCCACTCAATAAATGAGGCGCCCTTCCAGCAGTTTTTTTTTGTAGCCCAGCTTTTCCCTCAGAATTCTTGAAATGAACGTGGCACTTATTCAAAGGGTTGCCTCNCTGCTCACTGAATTCTGAAAAAAACAGCATGATTCTTGTCACCCAATTGTTTGGGTGCCCCAACAATTGGGTGACCAAACTGCAGTTTGGTGGGCTGGGGATTGGCAAGGCCAAGAACTGCCCTGGCTGGCAGTTGGACCAACCAGCACTTGACATCTGGCAGGTGCAAAACCCTGAATTGACCGACCGGCGGCTGACCAGACACAGCAGTATGACAATGCTTCAGTACATAAATGGTTTTTCAATCCATCACTCTTTCTTTCAACCAATAAAATAATTAAATGCCATTTCACTCACGCAACTTTTATTGTCTTCCTACCACAAGCATGATTCACTCAGCGCCAAAAAATGTAGGGTGCAAGTGCTTCTGTCATGAATATACTGATCTCTCCTTCACATTAGGAAATGAAGAAATATGAAGCTAAGTTTTCCAAATCATGTAAGGATATCCCAGACTAATAGGTTTGAGAGCAACTATTTTATGATTTTCTGGTACCCTTAATATGGCACCAAAGAGAAGGGGCGACAAAGGAGGGATTTCTGCAAAAGGTTTCCTCAGCTCCAGCATCATTAGACAACTTGATCAAAAAAGTTTCCCAAATGGATTGAGAACTGGTTGCCGTCCAGGAGACCAGGACTGAAAACCGAAGTTTTGTATAGTAAGCTTGGATAGCAGGGGTCAGTAAGTTTTAGGCAATGTCATTTGAATTTTTTAGCTTTTTCAATTTGCAGGATGCAAAAATTTGCAAACTGGTTGGGGAAAACGCACGTGTAGTAGGGCAGAAGCCCACAAAGAATGAATGTTGAATCAATAAATAAATGAGAACAAACAATCCGCCCAGGAACAGGGCAGGGGATTCTCAGTAGAATCCCAAAAGACTAGAACAAGACGTATTTCACATGAAAATAAAGAATCAATCACAAATATTTTAATACTTCAACAGACAGCAAATCTACAAACATCTTAATGCAATGAAAGCATCTGAGAGACTGTATAGATCAGAGAAGAAAAGGGTTGCAGGAGGAAGAGGATTGCACCATTCAAACAGGGTGGGGAAAAGAGAGTGCTGTGCTGATTATCCCGTGATCACGGGGAATTCCTGGTGATCACATGATGCATGCTTCTGCGCATCAACTTCCTTCAGTACCTTGTGTTTCATAGGACACAGGGAATTGTTTCCTACAAGTGTCTCAATTTTGGACACCGCTGTACAGCCTTTCACAGTGGGGCAAAAGGCCAATTACTCCTGCATAAAATGGACTGAGTTACACAGCGCAAATTCATTCAAATTTGGTTTACGTCAAACTGTCGCATGCACCCACAGATTTGGAGAGATCCCGAAATATCATGTTGACTTGCTGGGGAAGAGACGTTTGGAATCTATTGGTAAAAGATTTGCCACAATGTTCAGTTGAGGCGTTGAAGAGGATACAAGAAAATTCAAAATACATTATTATATTGCCAAACATCTGGTAATTTATTTCAGATTTCCGAGAATGGAGGAAACCCAAAAATGGCATGGATTACCAAGAAGTGAAGTACATGCAGTGTTAGAGTTTCTGGACAGCTGTGTTTGTTCTGGGCAAATCAGACCATTGACAGTGATGTTTCCCTAAAAGTCAATATGCAGATGAGATCTAAATTTTAAAAATTTCTGAAAAACTCAGTCAGGGAATTCTTTTCTAGTTTCCGGCCGATTTGTCAGCAGCAATAATGCAAAGAACTATTGCAGTAGCTCAATCCGATGACCAGCACCATTTTGTTTTATTGACAATGCCACTTCAAAATGGGATTTCTGCAATACTGTATTCCGGAATGCGAAGACATGAGACATAATATTTCAAAGTTGTTCTGCATAATTTTAATTTTATCGACAATCGTTTTATAAGAGCAGTTATATTCTCGTAACGCACACATCTTTGCATTGCGATTTTAGATGACTTTACTAAATAAAGTTTAACAGAAGTTGCACTTCAACTCATTATTAAAGTCGATTTGAACACTTCGTCATTGCAACATTATCATTACATATATTTTGATCTTGTTGGATGCAATTTTGCAGCGTTTTATTGTACAATGCACCATTCTAATGCATGCTTGGCATGGGTAGGAAATGGTGCCAATGGTCCGAAAAAAGATTCTGAAAATGCAGGTGGTTTTCAGTAACTGGCTGACCAAGGGATTGGTCTATTGACCCATCAATGCAAGTTAGAAATGGCTGCAAATGGCTGCATCAATCATATTCTGTAAATGATGGTCAGTTAATGTGTTGTGTGGAGTGAAGAAACCAAATTTTTGAGACAAGGGACATTTTCGATTATCAGGAGATGGTTCATCTGACAGGTGGGTCTTTGTTGAGATTTTATGATTGAATATCAAGGATAGTCAGAAATTTAAAGAAGAAAAAATCATTTTCAAGTAATAACCTGATGTGGAAAACTGAAGGAACAACTTTTCCTAGGTTCTTTTGTGTTAAAAGATATTTTCTTCTGTTTGTCTGGTCCTGCTTACTCACTTAGCCTGCTGCACACTCATGTCTGTGCCCAGACTGGGGTAGCCCCCAGACCAACCAGTGCTCCCTCCCCGGTTGCCCCGCCCCCAAACTGGCCAGTGTTCCCTCTCCAGTTGCCCCGCCCCTTGTCCAACAGCCCTGCCTCCCCCGGCTGGGATGGCTTGTTGTGGATCTCATTTATATGCAGTCCCCGGGACAAATTCTGCGGGGTCCAATTTCCTTAGGGACAAATCCTCCTGGAAGAAAGCTGAACAAGAACTACTTGAACCAGTAACCAACCCAAAATATCTGATGAATTTCAGTTGATCAGTTCTCAGCACGTGCCTCCAGGAATTGTTGGTAAAAAGTCATTGATGTTTTATGCAAAAAAATTTCCCTCAAGAAATTGCAAATGTCATTACCGAATATTTCAACTCTGAATTCTGGAAAATTAATGACACCTGGGCTTGTGATTCAGGTGGCACCTATAGTCAACCCTTGCTTAACGTTTTTAGTTGGTGCAGTGGGAAAAAACAGCAGCTGAAAAAAGCATTAAGCAAGGTAGTCTCTCCCATAAGATATAAGGGAGAAACATTTAATTGGTGTCAGGCAAAATTATTTAAAGGTAAAATTCAGAAAAAAATTAATTAAAGAGTGTATTCTAACAACTGAGCTTTATGCACTGCCATTACATTCAAAAAGTAACCAAAAACTGAAACCTAGAAGACAAAAAAACAACAAAAGGTCTAAGTGTTACCCGAAATTCAGTATGTGACACTGCAATTGTTCATAAAATAATTGTAACACCACACCACCACACAGGAAACACATTTAAAGCTGTGGAAAAAGTCACATTCAAGAAAATGTAAAGGAGGGAGGCATCCACATTGATCACCCAGTGCTGCACAACTGCAGAATGTTAAGTGGATTTCAGAACATTAAGCAAGGGGATTTTTCTCACAGGACCAGGAACATTAAGTGAAAAAACGTTAAGCAAACGGAACGTTAACCAAGGGTTGACTGTATTTCTACATTTTTGCTTACAATGCCATTCCTTGTCGCACTGCTAATTGCAGTAAATCTGAGATTAAACTTAGCAGAAGTGCATCAAGACAACATTTCAAAATTCTACTTTCGATTCAATCAAGCAAAATTTGACATGAAAGCATCTGAACCTTTGGAAGTTGAAGAGACAGCTGCTAGGAATTTCTTTGCAACATGGGATTTGTTGCAAAGCAATTTATATTATCCATATGCATCAGCTAACTGGAATTACAAAACAAACATGACGGAGGACAATTTGAATTCACTGGTGAGTATTTCCCGCCTTCCATTCGATTTTTTGAGTGTATATCTTTGGAATAAGTTCAAGAAAGTTTTGACTCTATGGAAAAGGTCACCTACATAATTTATGCAGTGACCATTGATTATTAGGTTCTTTGCATTTGTTATTAATGTTTAAGAGTAAATTGCAGTTAAAACCAATATCTTTTTTAACAAACTTATCATTACTGTATAAAAATTTAATCTATTGGTCCTGCTGGCACTTTCCTCCTATAGGCGCCATGTTATAAAAAATTTCATTTTAACAAACTCATTTCAGGCTGTTATCTAATTACTGTATAACGAATTTTTGGCCCTGATTCTGTGCATGGGCTGCATGAGGAATTATTCCATAAATGGCTGAAAAAGGGGAAAAATAGAGAATATGCGTCATTCCAACTTTTTTTGAGCAGCAAAAGTTCCTGTTAAGAAAATGTACCATTCAAAAATTACACAATATGCCGCATTTCTCGAGTATTAAAAACCATAAATCTGAATAAATCGAATTTTTCATTATAATGAACTTTTCATAAGGTCCTGGGAGTTTCTTGCAACAAGATTTAATTGTATATATACACACAGCACAAAAGATAAATACTGCAAATAGAATGTAAGTGGCTTGCTTGAGTTTGCCTATGCCTTTATAAAATGTATATATCAAGGAAGAAAATAAACTTTCCGTACAGGAAGCAGAAAAAACTAAATTCAGTCTAAAAATGGACGAGGTGACAAAAATTGCAGCAGCTGCTTTTGGAAAACGTGGTCCTTTTGCAAGGTGGAGGAATTACCATGACTCATACTTTGTTCGCCTCATTTGGAAGCAACTCGGCTCAGCAACTTTAGAGTCGGAGACCAGCAAGTTTCTTGAAAGATCAGCTGTGAGTATTTTTTTTTACTTTACATAAATGTTTGCTGATATGCTAATTATGTTGTCAAATCTCAGATTGGCAGGCTGCAGGCGGAAATGGGGAGGATTTTAGTAGAAGCCCAGATTTGTAGCTCAGATGGGACAAAATGTGGGATTGCACTGAATCCTGGTGAGAATTTCCCATGCAGACCATCTTTTCATGTCAAAACTTTGACTATAATTTTTCAATATATTTTTGAGGTATAACTGATCCAGAGGAAAGGAAGTTCTTGTGGAAAGCTGGGTTTGATGCCACTGGAAAGAAAATCAGGCCTTTATATGAGCAGTATGTTGTACTGCTGCAAGAAGAGGCTAAATCATTGGGTAAGTACTGTATAGAGTTTGAAAATTTTCAAAATCTGAAACCATTATTGTTTTTACTCAAGTATTAACACACACACATACATATTCTCAAAAATTTGAAAAACAAAATGGGTCCTTCTCATAGTTAATTTGAAAATGGTTTTCTTTACTTAATTGAATAGAATTTAACAGCAAGCTTTATTTTCTGATTTTTAGCATTCAGAAGGTTCAAGCAATGTTTCTGCATTCAAACCACTCCCATCACCACCCACGTTCATCCAAACACATTCCATCACATCAGAATGGAAAATATATGAATAAGTTGCATATGGATATTAAAATAAAATACAGTACATCCAAAAATGTACAATTGCACAACTAATGTATAAATACCTACACTTCTTCCCTTCCTGATAAACATATTTTTTGGGTAATGTTTTCTCATTTACCAGGTGAAACTTTTGTGATAGATAATATATACAGGCAACCAGGTTTAGCAAACAGATTAGATCAAAAATTAGGATGGGTGGGTGTATGCATAGGTGTCGGATGTCCAGTTTTATTTTGTGCAGTGTGTTCTCTCTTTAGCTTTTGTCATTGGTTTGTCCTTTGTTTCATGCTTTGAAGTGATCAAATGTCTTTGGGGGGAGTTGGGTTGAGTGGGGTGGGTGGGGTGGTTTGGATGCGGGGGTCTTGGTTGTGCCTTGTGAACGCTGAAAAGCCGCAAATAAAGTGTTCTGTTCATTCATTCATTCCTGATAAAAAAAAAACTTTACTTTATTGTTGCGCAATGACACATTTTTAGCTCTTTTTCTCATCACAGCAGTCACATTTTACATAAGAAATAGCAAAAAAGAAACGATCCAAACAAAGTTCATTTTCGCCTAAATTCAAACTCTCAATTTGATTGTATAGTTTTGTTGTCAGCTGTTCTAAACGTGCTCTAACTTTCCTTTGCCCCTTGCCCCACTCATTAATGTGCATGGCCGCGCATGCGCGCGCAACTGAGTTTCCATTGTTACCTGCCCTAATTGCAGCTCTCCCCAGGCGGTCAACCGCCCCATAAATTTTTAACGTATGCTGTGTTGCGGAATACGTGTGTGTCTCCTTTCTTTGTCTGGCTGGATGGCCATTGCCAAGCAATGACCTTTTACTGTCTGGTTTTAACAGATTTAATAAAAGGCCTTGTATGGCCCAGTGGACTTCAGTGGTAAAGATACCCTCAGAGAGGAACCAAGTCTGTTGTACGCTGGTTGAAATATTGCGTATATGTTGGAACTGAATATACACTTGTAAAGTCGATCTTGCTTGTGTTATTATTTCTCATTTGTCTAGAGTACTCAAGGTACTTGGTCCAGGATCCACCTGGTAAAAGAGGTACAAATCTTTAAATTAATTGTCTGCACAAATTATTGGTTATCCTCTTGAAGGTTTTCAATACGGAATTAATATTTGTATTGATTGTAAAACCCGCAGTGTATGACAACAGTTTTTTTAGTGCTGCTGTATTGTACAGTATTGCAATACTTGCATGCCTCATGAAAACTGGCGGGGTGCTCATCATACTTGGATAAACAGTCATTTTTACATTTCAAGACAAAAATGGAGGAGTGACTGACACAAGGTTTGTTTTACTTTCATGAAAATGGTGCATTCTTGAATTTATTTTTAAGGTTATGCAAATGCTGCAGAGAAGATGCTTGCACCTTATGACTCCCCTGACATGAGAGAACAGGTGGAGAAGTTGTGGTTAGAAATACAGCCACTTTATAAGAAGATCTTTTCATACTTCAGATTCAAACTGTCTGGATTGTATCCAAATCTCATTAACCTGAATGGACACATACCAGCACATTTGACAGGTATAATCTTCAGTATATGTACAGTAATACAATATAAAGGGCGAATAAATGCAGTAAAAATCTTGAATATTTTAGGGCATAGATTTGTCAATGGGTTTTCGATGGCAAATCAAGGTGCTCTTCCGTATCCTGCAAGCGAAGACATTTTGGCAACAGTTGCCAAAGAAATGATTTTGCAGGTAACATTTTCGCAGGTAACATTTTTCCATGTAAAATTGTTTTTGATTGTACGAGTAAATTTACAAAAATAATAACTTTTAAAATCTCGCGAATTCTTTGGCCAGATTCAGGTGAAAAAAGAGGCTCTCAGTAAATCTCTAAATTCAGAGGTTGTTAAATGTTCTGCAATGTTTTAGGATCTATAGATTATGTCATGTAACTTGCAAGATGCATTTCTACGGTATTTGTTATTGTGGAAAATACATGCGTTCGAATTTTGCAGAATTACACAGTGCGGCGTATGTATGATTTAGCAGAAGACTTCTTCGTTTCCATGGGTTTTAGTCCGATGACAAAAACTTTCTGGGAAAAATCAATGTTCCTGAAGCCGGATGATGGAAGAGAGGTTACTTGTCATGGTTCAGCACATGATTTTGCCCAAGGAGCATGTGGAGACGATTTCAGGTAGGATTCATATTTTATCCATTTCAAAATTTGGCACACTAAATTTATTTTCTCTTGCAAAATTTTCAAAATTTGCGTCGTTCTTGAGTAATTATCTCTTTCATTCTGGTTATTACAATTTTGGAATTCAAAACGCGTTGTTATTCCTACTTCAATTTGAATAAATGCAATTTTGAAATATGATTGATCATTTAATGTAATATTGAATAATCAGTTATTACTTGTCAAAACAATTTGAAACAAATAAATGAGTTGTTTCAATGAAATCGCTAAATTTTTTAAATTGAGATGTTAAATTATATCTTTATTGATAACATTAAATTGTTTCAACTCAGTCAATAAATTATCAAATTGAGTAATTAAATTATCAAATTGAGTCATTCAATTATTCAATTGAATGGTTAAATCAACTGAATTTAATCATTACAGTTTTTGAAGCAAACAATTTAGTTATTTGAATCATTTATATTCAATTCAATATACTAAAAAAACTTCCTATACTTAGTGATGCGCACTACATGATGAAATTATTCTTTGATTTTCCAAGATTATTACTTTAAAAAATTATCAGTTGCTAACTTTCTGGATTGATAAGATTTTTAGATTGTGACAATTTTGGACTCATTATTATTGAGAGTGCAAAACTATATCAACAACTTCTTTAAACAAATTTTGAAATGTGTGTATTAATTGTAAAAATTATTTCCAGGATAAAATTTTGCACTTACGTCACGCCATCAGATCTGATGACAGTTCATCATGAAATGGGCCACATTCAGTATTACATGTCCTACTCTCATCAGCCAACTGAATTCCAAAATGGAGCCAACAATGGTTGGCAAAAATATATAGCAAAAAAAATTTCAGCAAAAATATTTTCAATATTGTGATGTAACTCAGTCCTTGAACAAAAATCAACAGGCTTCCATGAAGCAATAGGAGACACCATAGCTCTTTCTATGAGGAGACTATTTGTAAACGTTTTTTAACCTGAGGATTTTGGAAGGGTGAAAAGTTTATTCCTCCAAAGACTTTTTTCAAATTTGTTTAACTACTTCTTACGGAACAGTTCCTAACACGTAGACCCTTTTGCTTACACCCTTGAACTCTGGAGATGGTGAGTTTGTTTGGCCTGTTTGTGCAAGTAAATTAAATTTTTTCATATTTTTTTTCAGGGATGTCCTAGGGAATAATGCTTCTGTCACAAAAAAGAACATGAATAAAGTTTACTGGGATCATGTGGAGAGGATCATGGGAGTTAAGCCCATGCCAAGAACTGAGGAAGATTTAGACCCTGGTGCCATCCACCATGTTGCCAATGGAGTTCCTTACATAAGGTATGCTACATGTTAACCTTACAAATTCTGAACTAATAAGCAAACAGATAATAAAAGTAAAGTTGACCCCTGCACAGCAGACCTCCTGAACAACAGATTTTTGCAAAACCAACTGCCTCTGATGGAGGCAGCTTCCCCTCCTGTACAATGGACTAAATCCACATAACAGACTTTTGTTGGTTTTAAATGAATGGTAAAAATCAAAAATTTTAATTTTCTAAGAATTGAATTTGCATATAGCAGACTTTTCACACAACTGACTTGTCTGTTGCACAAATTAAATCCATTGTGCAAACGTTGACTGTAACCTAATTTATGTTACTCAACTATATACAGGTATTTCATCAGCATCATTTTGCAACACCAATTCCATGAAACCATGTGCAAAGCAGCTGGTGATTATGACCCAAAAAATGCAGAAAAATCCCTAGAGAATTGTGATTTTTACAAAAGTAAACCTGCCGGAGATCTAATCAGGTAAAATGAAATGTTGCTCCCTCATGTGAAGCTTAAAAAAAATGTAAACTTTAGTTAGTGTCTTTTCGGTACGTTGAACCCAGAAGTTTTGGTACCGGAGACCATGACCTTTTTTAATGACCTGTCTTTTGGTACAGTTGACTAAGTGAGTTCTCTATGATGTTCGGTCACGAGAAATTTATGGACCAGTTTATATCAATCAACAAACTATGCATTGGTTGGGGAAGTGAGTTTCATTTTCACTGTAGCTAAAAAAAAATTCTTTCAATACTATTTCACAATAACAAGATTATAATACTGCCCTCTCTTTTCCAACAGGTGACTGCAAATCTGGACGCAACGCATTTTGAAACATGAATTTTAAAACTACAACATTTGCTCTATGAAAATCTTTGTGGAAATTTCAAAATTTCCATGCACATTCTCAACACATTTTCATGATCTTGTGGAACATGAATCGCAAAAAAATTAATTTCCATCAGTCAACCTTGACAGACTAAAATCTTGAGTTTGAAAAGTAAAGGCCAATATTTCAATACCCACTTTATCAAAAATTTAAATGAACAAAAATGTGAAATATTTTTGTTATTGTCATTGTTCACTAAAGAACGTGCCATTTTCCTCAAGTTTACCAGAAGTGTACAATAAGAACAAAATTCTGCACATAGAGCACAGGCCCTACTTTTATGCCTGCACAATCTAATTGAAAAGCATCCTCAGGCATGTAATCCAATTAGAGTTCCAATTACTGTACATTATTCTGATTACAAGGTAGATGTTTTCTTTTGGAACTCAAAGCCCTGTATGATCAGTGCTGGTTCTTGAGTAATTGGAAGGGTTTCAGAGAACATGTGTGTGCACTCTCATATTATACAGTCAACCCCCATCTAATGGACTTGATTTGTGCAAGGGACAAGTCTGTTGGACAAAAAGTCCTTTACACAAATTCAATTACATA
>CAJPEX010002720.1:0-33222 GCA_905338405.1 Notodromas monacha
AAATCGACAACGTTTATTTTGAGACGTGAGCTTCGTTCCAAATCTGATCAGTGCTGATGGTTTTTCCGCATTTCCCATTGAAACTCGCATTACGTTTTTGCCGTAATTACTATCCTTTTTGTTTTTTTGCTCTGTTGCCACCGACAGAAGAAAAGCGAGACGATCCGTCGTCACGTCACATCGCGTGTCGCCTGACTGGCAAATAAAGCAAGGAGTGGCTCAATGATTCGGACGAAAAGCAGGACATCGTAATTGCAAAATATCTTGTGTGTTGAGTTTTTTTTTCTCAGGATTTCGGTGCGACTTTCATTGTTAATTTCTTGTGTTTTGAAAGATTAATTTACGCTGGTAAAATTTGTTGACGATTCGAATGCTTGCACTGGTTATTGTTTTTTTTTCAGGGAAAACCTATTGATTTCGTCAGTATTCTCTTCCGGAACAAATGCGGAAAAGGTTGTTATTTGGGATTATGAATTTGATCATGCGTGAAATGAATATTTTCCCCACTACTTTCATTTTTCAACGTCCTTCATTTTTAATTTCTTGTGTCTTTAAAAATAAATTTATGCTGCTGAAATTTGTTGACGATTCGAATGCATGCACCGTTTATTTTTTCTTTCAAGGAATATTTACTGATTTCTGTGGTATTCTCGAAATTCTCTTCCGGAACAAATACGAAAACGTTTTTTTTATAATCGATTTGATCATATACGTGAAATGAATATTTTCCCAACTTTCATTTTTTCGCCACATTCATTTTTAATTTCTTGTGTCTTTAAAAATAAATTTATGCTACTGAAATTTGTTGACGATTCGAATGCATGCACAGATTATTGTTTTATTTTATTTTAAGAAGGACTTATTCATTTCGATGGTTTTCTCCAAATTCTCTTCCGGAACAAATGGGCAAAGGTTTTTTCGGAGTATCGATTATATTATGCGTGAAATAAATATTTTTCTCAGTTAGAATATTTTTTTGTGCTTCGGAGCCTTGATTTCAAAAATATGTGCAAACAAGATCCAGAGATATTATATTTTTTGTCATTTGCAAATCATAATTTACCAGAATGGCGATAAGAAGATATTCTTCGTAGATCCTAAAAGAAAATATTCCTAATTGTTGAAATTCTTACCAACACGATTTACAGATGGATCGTGTTGATCTGGATATTGACGATCTGTTTTGTACTGCGTACCACAAGGAATTCGATTTAATCGGTACTGGGACAGTACTTCGCCGTATTTCCTGATATGAATCGAGCGAATTATTGGACGCATCATTTTCTGATAACTTTTTGATTCGAATTTTGTCACGAATCTGGCCACAAATCAATTTCCCTGGACGCCATTCGTCATCAAGAACCAATTTTTACTTGCATACTGTTCATTCCTGAGGAAGGCATCCGTATTGTTATTGACATTTTGTGCGCAGTACTTGAAGTACTTTTTTAAAAGACGACGGAATGGTTGACCCGGAATTCCCGCGCCAATTCCAATTAAGTCTTGGTTCGCGTTTGTTTAATATTGCTCTGATCATTCAATTTTTTCCAATTGTTGAAGAGGCATAATTCAAGAGAATTTCGGTGGAATTTTTTGGCTGTCAGGCTTTGCGTGGAACTGCGAAGAAGCACTCTAATTTTATGTTTTTATACGATCCTTCTTACATTTTTCAGAATACTTGCAGAGAAGTACGCGGACTTCGTCTCAAATCGCGAAAAGATCTGCATTTGAAAAGTCACGCATGAAAAGAATGGGGTAAATAATGTGATATGATCCTTGCCCCACTCCTTTCATGCGTGACTTTTCAAATGCCCTTCTTGCTCTGAAAGTTCATTCGTTGTTTTTATTTTTTATTTTTGGCTTAGTGTCCATTTTTTCACAGTATTTGAAAAACAGATAATTTAGTGCGAGGATGTTTTTGAATACGGGAAATGAACACATGAAATCATGCCCTTCAATTAGATAATTGAAGATTTTCTCTTGAATGCATTGGGTACTCGAAAAATGGTGTATACATTTTTTTTGTTTTAGTTTCGCACGTATTTGGTGTTTTTTAGAGAAACCAGGCCAGAATTTCGTTTAGATTCTATTGTATGAATAATTTCACTCTATGCTTCGCAGGTTTGAAATGTATACATATCAGTCCTCTTTCGTTATTGTACTTCTCAAAGCCTTTTCCGTTTGTGCACACTCATATATTCTGAGGACGAACATTTGGATGGAATTTCATTGCAGGAAATACCGTACAAGTGCACACAGAAGAGACAAGCACTTTTATTTACTCTGACCAATTTCACCGTAATTTAAGACAGGAAGTTTCAATTCTTGAAGAAAAAGAAGCGCTTCTAAGACATAATGTGAGCCTGGCTTCATTAATTGCTTTTATATACGGTATGTGTCTCTACAGTTGTACTATATACATATTGACTGCTGAACAGGCTTCTTGAAACACGAGAGGTGAGAAACTGTGGGTAAAAGTGGCATTGTTTTTGAGATAGAATGATATTTGAAAAACTTTTTAGAAAAAAGAAAACTACAATCAGCTGGACTGCGGCTGGGGTGATTTACACCCTAGTGTAAAGTTGATTTATTTGACAAAGACAAGATTTCACAGCGCAATTAAATGAAGATGAATGTTTGACGTCTTTTGGGCAAGACTACCGAAATGCAACTGATACCAAAATAAGAAGTTTTTGCAACAAGAAATTTCTCTCAGGATCATTTTGTCCTTGAGGACTGAATGAAACAAGGACATTCTGAGGATAGCAGAAGAAAACCCATGGGAACTTAGGGTCAAACTTGGTCCCATGAGATTCCTGAAGGAGTAGGTTTTTTTCAGCAGCTAAAGAATCTATCTTCTTCCCAATTCCTATTTCTAATTTCTAACAACTGTGTTGCAAGAATTTTTGAAAAGTTCAAAGTTTTTCAGTTATTCTTGTCCAGGATGACAAAGGAAAAGAAGCAGTTGTCCAGAGCGGCAAAATTCAAATTCCCTGACCATGGTTGTCGACAAAATATTTTATAGCATTGATTTGCCCACTTTTGGAAATAAAACCGACATCTACTCACTTATCCGCAACTGCTTAAGGTTAAAAAAGCAGAAACCCCTGATTTACATAATAGAAAGTTAAGTACGCAATACAGCAAATATTGGGGACAAATTTGCCTCAATATAATTTAGTGTCAAGTGCTGATTAAACAATAATAAAACAGGTTAATCAGTCTGGGACAGGTGTACAAATTTAATCTAGAAAGATTATTCCAGAAAGGGAGTGTACGTTCCCAAAAGGTTTCAAACAGAGTTACAATCCTCTTTTTTACAAAAGTTGGTCCCCCCTTTTCTTTTGGGGAGAGAGTTGTAGAAAAGTTTGTCGAAGGGCTTCAGATAGACCTTATCTACACAGTTTCTAGGAGAAATGAGTGAGTAGACAACTTGGCAGGTGCGCAACCTGCGGAAAATAAGCGCAAACGTGTTCTCGGTTCACAAAATCAGAAATGCACACACTCACGACAATCATTCACAATATCGTCAAAAAGATTTCTTTTTTGTGAGGTTTTTTAGAACTTTTTAATTCGGAATTTCTTGTGCGGGGTGTCGCAGTGACGGCATTTTCAGTCTGATGATTGGCGCTCCAAACGGTCCGCTATTTATGTGCTTCTCGTCTCCTGGTTCGGTCCAGGGGCTTTCAGGCCCTAACGTCAAGGACTTCCACTGGATCCCGGTAAATTTGGCCCAACTGTCGAGTGGGCTAATTTATTGGGACACGGCAATTTGGAACAGAAAATTTTTGTTCCCCGAAAACTTGGATTTTTGGGATGAGCCCAAAAACCTTGAAAGGACCCGTGGGAAGAGGATATCCCTCTTTTTCGGTACAAATTTGACATGGGCCTTTGCTATTTTGTTTTTCCGGGTGCCGACACTCCAAGCGTCAAATTCCCCTTGTATTCTGGGGTAATTCAGTCCTCATAAAACAGAGGAAACCCTGTTGTTTTTCGGGGGGGTTATCTCCTTCAGGGCGGCTTAACTGCCGCCAGATGTCTTTTGCCATTTGTCTTTTGGCACGCCAATTGGCGCGCCGCCTTTTTAGAAATATAATCCCGAAGTTCGAAATTTGGGAAAACGGTCAGTAATTTAACGTCGAAAACATGACACAAGGGTTGTCTCGACCATAATTCTTCACAACAGGACTGGGATTCTGCTTAGGAATTCCTAGTTTAAAGAGGGGAAATATACTTCAAGAAATAATTGAATAAATGTCTCAGTCAAACTCAACTTGCTGAATAATTTGAGTAACACAACTGATAAACTGATTCTGATAACTGATGATGATAATATGAAAAGGATCAGCTTTTATACTACCAATAATAATTAACATTCAATAGGCTTTACTGTTGGAATCAGAATAGGGAAATATATGGTCAAGGATGCTGTGGTGCCAGGATGTTCCTGGCTCTGCAATTTTGAGGAAGGGCGAATATTTCTTACTTCTAGGAATTGTTTTAGAGTACGTCACTGTACACGGCGTGCATGCCCAACAGCAAAACAACAAGCTTAACTGCATCACCCTTTTATTTCCTGTTCTTAACCCCAAGAGTTTCATGCGTTTGGAACCCTTATTAGCAAGAGATAATTCAACTCCATGATTCAAGAGAGTCTTGTTCCAACAGGAATACATTTATCAGATAATACAATATATTTTTTCTTGGTGACGAATTATTCGCACAGTACGAAATGGTGCTGAAGTGATGCTCTCTTTTTAATCGTGTTTCCCTGTGTGTTCGTCCCGAAGAAGAAAAAAGCCCCGAGGGGATGATGAATTTCTCCCAAGATTTTCCCCCCAAACTGCTAAACTTGTTAGTTTCGGATAAGACTGCCTGATCATGTGTGAGTGTCCCCTACCCGTTCGGCCCACTATACAAACTTGTATGAAATTTCTGTCGACGGAAGAAAAGGGGTGCGGAGACGGCGTAAGAAATGCCTTTTTTCTTTCCATGAAGTTGAAAAAGAGAGAGAGAGAGATGACAGAAGGAAAAAAAAACGAAAAAAATCGTTGCGGAAGAGAAGAAGAGCCAGGGCTTTTTCCTCGGAAGCTAGTTTCCGGTTGTTGGGGAGTTCGGGATGATGGCACCGAGATGCTGCTGAATACGTGTATCGGAGGCGGGAGCGAGAAGTTGTCCTCGGGGCATGCATTGGCTTTCATGCCCATGAGTTGTCTTTTTTTTAGATTTGCTTATTTTTGTTTTTTGCGGGAAGCGCGTAGATTCGTTTGATTTTCATTTTTCTCGCGTATCCTTACGGAGGTGCTTTCCTATGTTTTTTTTTAAAGAGAGAGAGAGATAAAAACAGAATTTCCGTGCTCTTCAGAAATTCGCTGTAATGGACATGAGTCCGTAAATCTTAGCGTTCGAGGACGTTTGATGATGGGATTTTAAAATCCGAGTTATTATTCGTCATGAACCTTTTAATGAGTATCGGGATTGTTTATGTCAATTCCGCATGATTCTGTCGCGTTTTTAAGTTTTGATTTGTAAACTCTTTTTTATGCGTTCTGTTTGAATATTATACTTTTTTTAATCTCGGAATGAAATCTGAATTTATGTACGTATGTTACGTGACCGAAGGCCTAAGTTAAAAGTGTAGATCGTCTTCTTGCGTGATCCAAAATTGTTCAACTGTTGGATTTCTTCAGTGATAGTCACGTAATCGTATTCCGGTTTTTTTTTTCTCACTTGAACGTCATATTGCCGAAGATAATCTGCATCTTCAGGGACGTAATCCAACGTCCATTTTGACGTGCTGCCCATATGAGCATCAACCATGATTACATATACTGATCACTTTATAATCCGGAGATCTCAATTTTGAATGTGTCGAGGCGTAATTTTTTTTTCTAATTATCCCGCATCTTTGAAAGGCTGATCAGGATTTTGCAGATTTCCGGAGATGAAAATTTATCAAGGATGATGTTACAGTCAAACCTCGTTTAGTATCCCGGCAGCCGCTAATTCCTTTCTAAAAAAAAATATCTTCTCTACTGATGAAAAAAAAAAGAAACCCCTTCAAAACGCCATCTGCCGAAAATTGACTACTCAAATGTGCTCCTGCCAATTGATTGTTTCTTCCATAGACCGCCAACAAGATTCAATTTTCTGTGAGAAGTCTCCAATTTGGAAACATGAGCTAGGTATAATTTATGCATTGAAGGGATGTTTTGCTTCTTTTCCAAAAGAATAAGCCTTTTTTTTTCTCCGATTATAGCGAACCTCTCTACGTCGAATTTTAAGGGGACCAGCTCAAAAATTTGGCTTGGGGAGGTTTTGAGTTACAGAAATTTATAGTTTGGGAAACAGGCATTTTTGTGGTGGGAAGCATGGAAAAATTGCAAGAAATTTTAAATGGTGATATTCTGGTCCTTCATGGTTTCTTAAATGAGTTGACAGGATGCTAAACTTGGGAGGCATGGGATTATTTGCCCAATTAGTCTTTCGCTTCTTTTCAGAACACATCAAAATGACTTTTTTATTGCTTTTCTCTTTCCTGTGCTAATAAAATTGGTACAGGAACCTTGATGAGTCAAACCTCCCTCAGTATATTTTTTCATGTCCCTGTCTGAATTCCCTGAGAACATTAAAAACCTCCCTAACTTGAAGTCTTATCTTCTAGCACCTCCGTAAGTCGAATTTCCGGAGGCCTTTGGGCTATTATTACATTGACTGAGCAAGAAAAAAAACAATAAAAACGGAATTTCATGTACAGTATTTTGAAAGGATGTGATGGACTAAATTGGAGAAAGAAACCCCTGCCTCCAAGTTCAGCATCCTGTCAACTCATTTTAAAAGTAATTTAAGGCCCAGAGTATAGTCAATTACAATTTAGGAGCAATTCGTCTATGTTTCCCACAACAAAAATTCTTGGTTCCATTGCTCAAACGCCTATAACTGAAAACCTGCCTAAGTTGATTTTTTTGCTGGTCCCTTGAAATTCAACTTAGAGAGGTTTGACTATAATTGCCAAAAAAGACTTCAGCAAACTTGAGTTATGAAGGTTTTAGAGGAAAAGTGAGTTAGAGAGGTTTTGAATGCATTGTTTCTATAAAGGAACTTGAGAACAAGTCAGGCAGGGACTTGGAAAAAATTGACTTTGGGAGGTATCTAACTTGATGAGGTTCAAGTTATCCAGTTTCAATTGAACTCGATTGTCATATTTTATCTATTTTGTTATAAACCACCATAGCCCTGTTAAACTGCCGCCACGAACAACCTCACAAAACAAGGTGCTGGAGGTTTTTGACCATGTTTTCCATGCACGAATCAGCGTCAATCGAAACCCGCGCGCCGGGGGTTAAACCGCGCCCTTTGCATTTCCGGTATATGTTGATGCAGTTCAGTTACTGGGTTATGAATCGCTTCTAATGGAAAAATAAATGCGCACTGTGCTGTTTAGTTTCGCAAAAATGAAAAAGAAGAAGAGCGAAAGGGTTGTGCATGCGGGAGAAGAGAGCTAACTTTTTCGGTGAATGACTCCGAGATGAGATTGGTGCTGGGGAGGAAACGAGGCTGCGACGGGGCATCTTTTTTTTTTTATTTTCTTTTTTTTTTAGCCGTCGTCGACGGGGATCGAAGCCCGGCAGGTTCTCTAGTGTGTGTGTGTGTGTATGTGTATGTGTATGTGCGTGTGTGTGTGTGTGTGGGCCGTGGCAGTGTCGGAAGTTGTGGGCAACACTGGGGCCCTCCCACAGCCATTCCGCCGTTTCGATTATTCCCCCAGCAAGCGTCTTCGCCTGCTTGCTCCAGCAGGGGTCACCTCCGATCCCCCAGCCGTCATTTGGCCCGCATTCCGAATACTGTACAGTGGATGTGCCTCGAATAACAAAGCGTCTGTGCTTTTTGAGGCACGAAAAAAATCCCCGAGTTGACGAAGCTAAATTATTATTATCGTATTTTTTTAAATGTTCTTTTTGTGGGCGAGAATCCCGTCTGTTTATAAGAATAATAACTTTTAGTTTAAAGTCTGAATCAAGAGTAACATGTTGTTTTGTTTTGTTTTGATTTATTTCTGAGCGATAATCCCGTGTGTTCAGAAGATACATGTGTGTTTACACCTGGAAGGAATAGGTGCAAAATTAGTTTTAAAAATTTTACTCACGGAATACCATGAGCTCAGCCGAAGAAATTCCGGTTAAAAAAATAAAATGAAGGTTAAAATATTGTTTTAAAAGATTTTTTCCTCGTGGGCAATAATGCCATGTGTTCAGCCAAATAAATTCGTGTTTAATACTGTAGCTGAAATGAAAGTTCCTATATTGGTTTTAAATAATTTACTCTTCGAATCCCGCGTGTTCGGGTAAATAAATTTTGGCTTACCGACTGAATTGAAGGTTAAAATATAGTTGAACATTTTTTTTTTGGGCGAGATACCTGCATGTTTTTCAAAATAAATATTGGTTTACAGACGGCATGAAGGTTACTGTAATTTTTTTTTATCTATTCGTGGGTGATAATTCCATGTGTTCAGCAAAATAAATTTTGGTTTATGAACTGAGATGAAAGTTAGAATTTTTTTTAAAAACATAATTTGGGGAATCCCAGGCCATTAGCTAAATAAATTCAAATTTTCAAATTTAATTGGTTAAAACATGGTTTTTTAAATTGTTTCTTCGTAGGCGAGAACCCTGTGCCGTCTAGCAAAATAAATTTTGGCTTACAGACTGAAATGAAGGGTACTATATTGTAAAAAATTGTTTATTTCCGGCGAGAGCCCGGTGCTTTTAGAAAAATGAGTTTTCGTTCAAAAGCTAAATGAAGGATACAATATTGTTGTTTTTTATTTTTTTTCTGGGCAATCATTTTTTACGTTCCACAAAAAAATTCGGTTAACAAACTGAAATGAAGCGTACAATATGAATGCGAGGAATTCATCTTCGCACTTGAATGAAAATTCATCTCTTGAACCTTATTTTGAGTTTAAAAATTCGTTGTGTATTTTTTTCACTGTGGATTTGATCATCATTTAATTGATTTTCTTTTGTGCATTTTCTTGCTTTTTGATGCTTCAGGTTGTGAATAAGTGTTAACGTCTGTTTTGAACTGCTTGAGATGATCATGTGCATTAATTGTAAATTTTAATTTCTCTATTTGCTGTGAGAATTGTGTCTGGCAGCATCCTTATTTTTTTTAGGAGCTTGAAGCTTTTGTGATTCCCTGGATTAGGTTCTGTCCTATGTTTCTGGGATTTATTTATTTTCTTTCTTTATGTATTGTATTTAATAAAAAAAATACGGTATTTACTTGCCACATATGGATATTTTATGAATTTGTTGGTAGTCCAAGTGCAAGGAATTAATGTGAGTTTGGTAGTTTAAACCTTGTCTTGCTGAAAATAACCAAGATCTGCTGAAACGAATGCACCAATAAAATAAATTCCCAGAGCACCCTTTTTTAGTGTCAATAGTTTTTTTTCTTACTTTTTTGCGTATGGTCATGAAACTTCAATGTTTATGCATGAATAAATTCGCCACTTTCCTATCGTAAAATTATGCGCATGGGTTCTTCGCCAAATTCAAGTGCTTCAATGTCTCATCAGCATCCTGAATTTTCTAATATTCGCGAAACCTGATTCTGTGGGTGCCCGAAAGTTTCAAAGGCTTGTTTATGTGCATCCGAAACCGTTTGGTCTCTTTTTTTCAAATTCGTAAAATTAACTTGAACTTATCTTCTTTTTTACCCATTCCTGCTCCGGTGATTTTTCCATGAACATGTTACATTTTTACAATAGAACGTGATAAAATGAGCCTTTACATTTTCGGGAATGAATTCAAGGCAAACGGTTCTAAACTTTGTTGTATTGTACTATATTGAGATTCCCTTTTTGGTTTTTGGCTCTCTGGATACAAGGAACATTTAACTTGTTTCTTTAGCACGGCTTCGTAACTAAAATGTTTATATAGCGTGTGAAAGAAATTGAGTCAAATTTAATCACCTTCCATTTATTCACGTTACTCTGGACATGTTGGTCTTTTTAGGCTTGGAATTCAGTGACAATGGAACGTAGGTAGGTGAAAGGTCGTATATTTTCAAAAATAGAGAGTTTGGAAACTCACTAATTTAAATCATTCAAGTGTTTTACTCCGGGGATTGTATTCTCTCTTATGCAGGTTGTGGGATGTACTCATTTATGTTGCTTTTTCGCCGAAATGCGTGTGCGTATGAAAATTGCTTCTTTTTTTTTAAATTACGTAGTAAGTGTGAAGTGATGTCGATATGGATTGATGTTAAAGGTTCCACCACTAGTCAATAAAAATAACAGTTGGGAATGTTTATTTATGTTCCCCAAAATTTTCTAAGCTACCTTTCTGAAACCTCAGTATGTATAAGTACAGTGAGACCCCTAAATGCGGACGTAATTGGTGCATCAAGAGTGTCCTGATGTTGGACTGTCCCCAAGTCGAGTCTCCTTTTTCCTTAGAATTCAATGCTAATGCATTTAATTGGTTCTCCTTTTTATAAAATATTGGAAATAAGTCCTCAAAAATTTAATAAAAAAAATTTCCCTCAACTTCAAATTGTAGAAAACAACAGAACAAAAACCACATAGAATCTGATATTTTTGTATCAGAAAGAGATAAAAAAAAAAGCGAAGAAAGAGAATAAGTCTTGCTAGAATGTGCACAGATGCTATTAAAAAAAAACTCTGAAAAAAGAAGCACAAAATCAGCTTGCTTTTGATTATGAATTAGATTCATTTTATCATGAATTTTTGTGTGAATATAAATAGCTCAACTTATTCAAAAGATATCAAAATTTAAAAAATTAAAACTGTTTCAATTGAATTAAATTAAATTTTTTGGGAACTTTTCAGAAAAGTGTCCCCAACTGGAGCCAATGTCTGGATGTTGGGCCTGATTATTTTTTTTTCTGGCGCTGTCCCTGAGTCGAATTGTCTGTATGTTGGGGTGTCTGTATATCGGGGTCTCACTGTACACAGATTTGAGACACGAAACTGCAACTGCTTTCAGGAAAAAGGACGTGTAACGTTTGATTCAGAAATAATTCATCATCAGTGCTTAATTCTGCAATTTACTCAGCTCCCGTTGCTCAAAAAAAAAAAGATTAACTTTTGCGAGCAGTTAAACGAAATCGATTCCAATGATAATTCCATCCTCATCTCCCGAAGTAAAATACCGCTGTATTTTAATTATTTCCAAGTCCCTGTTTGAATTCACCCTCAAATAATGTACAGCACCAAATACGTCCCTAACTCAAAGGCTTTCCCCTTTTATTTATATAAATCAAAGCTCGATAGGTCGAATTTTTGCAGGCATTTTCACTTATTTTTTTAGACCCCCGGAAAGTGAAAAGCAATAGAAACGTAACTTGATGTTTTTTTGGAAAGGAAAATAAAAGGCCAATTGGAAAAATGAACCCTTGCTTTCAAGTTCAGCCTCTTTTCAACTTCTTTACAAAGCAGTTTTGGGTTTTTTAAAAGATCAATAATCTCAACTTCCTTCAATTCATTTTTTAAAAGCAAAATGTTAGTTTTTCCAACTTGAAACCTCCGCGATTGAAAATAATTTGCTGGATATTTTAAATTCGGCTTAAACAGGTTCGAATATTGCACGCATAGAATCAAATGAATTCATAGCTGGGAAACAGCAAAAGGCACCTTCGATATTTTAAAATTCAATTTCTATTCATCCATATGACTCATAGTCTTAGCCCGACAAGGATTCTATAATTCTGACTCGTAAAAAAAAATGAAAAGTTTTGGAAACAAAGCATTTCAACTCCTTGCTCAGCTGCTCACTCACTCTTTGTGAGCAGAGTAACGCGAAGGTTTTTTATTATTATTTTTGTATGTGTTTGTGAATGAACTCCAGGATCTCCGGTCTTGAGGGGGGGGGGGGGGGGTCGGCGTAATCTTTCCATCAGAGGAAACCCCGGGTAACCCCGAAGGTGTCATGAAGTAAACGCGTAAGACAAGTGTTCATGTGAACAGCTCAGAGTTGTATTTACACCCGGGGTCTGGGAACCATCACCTCATTCCTCCACACACACACACACACCCAAACGCCTTCACCCCCGCTCCGTCTTCTCTTTCTCTCTCTCATCCACATATATGTTCAGCGACAGAGCTGGGCGAGGGGAATAAATCACAGGACCAACGCGGGGGTTACCCGGAGCATGGGAAACCGGAGTCTGGGAAAGTGCCTCCAGCTGTCCTCAGGAGGAGCGCTGATGTTGGGCCACGGGTTCGGTTCAACTCCGGAGTCGGGAGGAGGGGGGGGGGGGATGAAACGAGCCCGTCCTGTCGACGATATTTGTTCCAGGGTGGTGGTGGTGGTAGGGGTGAGGGTGAGGGTGGAGGGGTTGGGGGAGAAGTGATCAAGGTCCCCCCCCCCTTTTTCTGTCTTTATTTATATATACTGTATACATATATATATTTATTTTTTCGTCCACTCTTCTTTGTCGTCATCTTTTCAACGTACTTTAACTGAACACAACTTTTCTGTGTCACCTTTCTTTTCCGAATCTGTGAGTTTGAATGATACGAGTGCTGATCTGTGGGTCGTTATGATGATGTCACGTTTTTTTTTTTTTTTTTTAATCATGGACATTATTTGAACACTATTGAGATTTAATGACGTTGCTCATGGCGAATTTTCTTTTATTATTCGATGATTTATGAACGTTTCGAACCATGGATCGATGGCTCGGAAGTTTTGTCGGAGAGAAAAGTAATGTAGTGATGGGGATAGTTGTTTGGGTACCCAAACCCTCAGGGACTGATTAAGAGACTCAAAGCTAGCGGTCTCTTAATTTGCCAAGGATCCTCTTCAATGTCAGTCAGGTATTTGGGGGTCGTGTTATTCGCCACTTGACACTATTGTATATGTATTAATCATGGTATTCAACATCAATAACAAAATAATTACAGATATACAGTTTAACAATTTTTTTACATTTTTAATCCTGGAACGTGATTTTCTGGAAGCCGGAGCATCCTCACTCCTTGGATGTTAAAAGATGACTTCTATTATTTTTTTCTGATCACAGATTTCATAAAGACAACAATCACACACACAATCAGCAAATACAATCTCGCGTTGTGCAATAAAAGCTTGCTTTCAAAAAGAGATAAAATCAGCAAAGAAAATATGCTTTGCCTATGGCGCAATTCCCAACGCGCAAACTTCCCAAGCAAATAACTCCACGGATGTTACACTTACGAAATTCCAAAACATCTTAAATTGAAGCTGAAGATGTTTTTCAACTTTTCTTGTATCATATAAAAATTGACCTGATTTACTCATCTTGAGATATTCTCACTTTTCTAAACCTAACTTTTCTTTGGTGATGAGAATCTGGAAAACCTTCATGCCAGATTCTCATCTCACTGATGAACAAGCTTTGGGTGCAAACAGTGACTTCAAAAGCCTTGTTTCTAAATTTAAATGAATTACTTTACTTCTGCAACACATGGGTATACAAAGAAAAATAAAAATGTACATCACAGAATGTAAAATTTCAAAATTGATTTGAATGCATACACTTTCCTCCCCTCACCCGATACCGAAAATAAAATATTTCCGTGACAATAATTACAGTGCGAGGCAATTACTGAACACAAGTGAGAGCCCCAGGTGCTCATCCTGCTCCCAAATACTGTAAGTTTCAGTTGATTAAATTAAACTAATTTCGCGTGAAAACTGTCCAATCGACCTCTTCCGTCTCTGCGCAAAATGGCTTCAAGTTTCTGCTTTTCCCGAAAGGCAAATCGGCGCATGCTGAAAGATGATGCTTTCAAGCCTTTTCCACGCATCCCATTTTGCTGTACAGGGAACAACGATGAAGTATAGAGGAAATTCATAAGAAAGATCATGAGGATGCTTGTGAGATAGTTGTGACAGTATAGGGGCTGGCTGGGAATTGGACTCCCCCGCACCCGGGAACGGAAACGGGGGTCCTCCTGAGTGGTCAAAGGTGCTGCCTTGGTATAAAGCTCGATCCCTATACGGTAGTATATGATGCTCTCCGAAAAACCTCTCAGCCGTTGCCTTATTCCTTCCAAAGGCTTTTCTGGCTCGGGATGGGTTTTCGTTATTCATTTTTAATGCCCGACAGTCGGTATATTTCCATGCAGATGATGTAACGTTTCTGCTGCAAAAGTGGAAAATACTGTGTACTGTACTTTACTGTGTACTGTACTGTGTGTACTGTGTAAAATGAATAGCAAGTCTTTTCGTTCATTTTCTGGGGATTTTTTAAATGTTGCAAGCAAGACTTGAGAAACTTCATTCTCGCCAAATGGACACTATAATTAGCACCTCTGAAGAAATTTCTAAAAAAAAATATGTGTGACGATAAACGTGATTTCCAGCTATGCCTGATGAATTTCAGCGCACTTCCTGTTTCATTCAAGTATTGCCTTTCGTAACCCGCAGAATCCCTTTAAAACAAAAATTGTCAAGAAGACGTGAAAGTGTTTCATTGAACTTGATTTTCTCAAAATGATGCAGTCCCGTTCCTACTGTTTCTTCTCTGTTTCAAACTTAGTTATCAATAATTTGAAAAATTACTGTCATTTAAATGTGATTGAATGTTGCTCTGAAGCTTTACATTCATCTTCCAACGAAACTTATGCATACCTCATTGTATTTTTTTTTCAAATGCACAGGGGTTATCTTATATTTTAGAACTGGAGGTCGAAGATAATTGATTCGAGGTATTGAATTTTTGCCCAATGCATTTTAAAAATATTATGTTTTGAAATAACTTCAAAAAATCGGTCTTTTCGAGTTTCAAAGAGCATCGTACGATGGAGTCATTTTTTCTATGCGATGGACAAGGATTTTTCAGGTCACCAGATGGTGGAATTCTTCCAGTCCCTGAGAGAGAGAGATAGAAAAAGGGTCTTTTGACCCATTTTATGCTGAATTACGAATTCCGTTTGACCTTTTTACCGACTCCCGCTGACGCATCTGTCAACATTTCACTTCGTAAATAATGAATACCTCTTAGTTTCCTTGATTGGAGGGCATTAAAAATCGTTGATTGAAGAGTCCTTTATTGAGCGAAAAGCTCCCCAATAATGTTTGAGTACAGGAATCACATGTACTTCACGCACGCCAACACTTTTATTTGCGATTCAAGCCAGTTTTTGTTTTAAATTTTGGAAATTCAAGATGTGCTTACGCTTGAAATTTTTGATTTTTAAAGGTGGGTTTACATTCCGAGAGCTCAAGAATGAAAAGCTTTGACGTCAGAAAGCCCAAAATGATTGCCAGCGAGAAATTTAAGAAAGCAGTCGAATGAGTTTGAAAATTTTAATTTTCCTCGTATATAAGGTTATCATAACGAATTGTCATTCGAGCCCTTTTACAATTTGATTGATCATGTTTCTCATGCAATGATCACGCGTAAAACCTCCATTATTATGCCTTTTTCACTAAGCATAGGCATAATACTGTAATTTTAAAAATACAGTGGGACCCGGACATACGAACACCAATTCGTATTTTTTATTTTTACAAATAAAAAATCTGTCCCGACATCCGGAGAATCTTTCGAGATGCGGACATTCTTCGAACATTTCTAGAAAAGCGGAACATTTTTTATTTATAAATTTCGAATTCTCTAGAACAAATTGCGCTCTTTAAGAATGTTTTTTTTTGCTGAGAAACAATCATCGCATATTCCAGATTCCTTATTTGCACGTGTAAATTGATCAGCACAGCGAATTTTGGCATTCCAAAAATAATAATATACGGTAGATTCATCCTTCGTTTTCTTTTTCGAATCGTTCCTTTCAAAAGCCACAACTCGCTGAGACATCGATATTTTATCAATTATTATTCTCAAAACTTCGCCGATATGGTATTAAAAAATGCGCGGAACTCATTAAAATAGTTGTGCATGCGTCTCTGGGGGACAGAAACGGGAAAGGCGAGTTTTTTCTGCAGGGAATTTATCGCACTTTCGCGGTCGTCGTCTCGGTGGGTGAAATGGGCGATAATTTTCCTGTCTTGGCTAGATGGAACTTTTCCTAATACGAGTTTTATCGGCCCGGCGCAGTGCCCCCGGGGGGGTCGGTGGGGGGTTCATAATTTCTCGGCGAGATTAAAATTCCGTCCTCGCGGGAAGGCCTAGGTCTGAACCCAGGTCGTGCGGACTGACGGGTTGCACGAATAATTCTTTGAATGTGAAGAGAGAGAGAGAAAGAAAGACAGGCAGAGAGAGAGAGAGAGAGAGAGAGAGAGAGAAGATAGGTTGAAAAAAATTAGAATGCACAAACGTGTTGGAATTCAAATCAGAATTGTGGGAAGTATTTTTTCTTTTAAAAAAAAGGGGGAGGGGGGTTTCACTGCCTTGTGGGGAAGTTTACTGAAATTGAAGGAGTGTACTTCAGGTACGAATAGCTATATACTGCAATTTTTTTTTGGCACCCATTCACGCCAATAATTGTGAATCAGCTCGCAGCCCGTTGATGATCAAAACAATCTTCATGCGAGGTGTCGTAGATATAGTCAGAATCTGAGATCATTCAAGTTTTTGTCAACTTTGTAATTTGTAGATGCATTTTTTTATGGTCGATTCATGTACAGTACTGAATGAGTAGACTAGGTCAGAACAGAGGATCTAACGTTTTTTTTTCGCGCAATGAAAGCTTTTTTGAATCAATTTAAATTTTTGTGGAACCGGAACCCCCCGAAGAAAATAAATTTTTGGGGTTTCACGTCGCATTTCGAGCTTATAAATCCTGAAATCCTTTTGGGTTGTTTCCTCTTTGCTTTTTTTTTGCGTTTTAAAAGTGAATCATCATGTTTCGAGGATAGCAGGACGTAGATGATGAAGATGATGAGCCGAAACAGTAGAAAAGACAGCACAATTTTGTAAATTCGTTAAAAGAAGACCAGGAATAACACGCATACAAAAAAAACCTTAAAACCTTTCTGTGAGCCATGAAAATGTCCTACAATGGACAACGTTTTCGACGACGTTTTATTCCACCTAAAAATTTGTAGATATTTCATTTTAGAGTTTCAAGAATGCAGAATTGCGTTTGGGACTGAAGTTTCTGAGGAAAATTTACTAATATTGAAAACGAGCATTAAAACGAAAAACATTTTTAAAAACCGCGCGAAATATTCTGCACAATTTTGGGATACAATCGGGACAAAAACTAAAAAAACAAAAGCCACACGTGCGAGAATTTTTCTGAATTTATTTGCTTTTAAAAGTAAATTTTTCATGATTTCATTTCGTTTTTCGCGATTATAAAAAAAAAATTAACTGCCCCTCACCAGATGATAAATAACCACTAGAACCCAAAATGCTCTGGGTAATTACTCGGTGCTATCATTAGCAACCATGCTGCTGAATTTCAGTCCACATGTTTCATTATTTCCACCACCACGAAGTCTGCGAAACAATTCTAAAAAAAAAAAAAAAAAAAAATACGAGACACGCAGTTCTTATATTTGCCACGAAAGCTCAAGCTAGTTGTTTGTAGAAAATATTCTCCGCTGCAGCAGAGAAATTCTTTGGGACTGGAATTACAGTGCAGTACTTGAATCGACTTTTCTTCGGGTACTTATTTTCTAACGAAATTCTTGAATAGCTTCATTCATTATGAAGCGTGGCCAACATGTCCTTCGCCCGTACTTACGTGTCATCGCACGGGTTCACGTGTGTCCCTTTCCTTTCCATGGCAACCCTTTTTCGGGCTATACCCAATGGCAGTATGGCCGCCCGAGTGAACAGCTGATTTGCACTCATTTACCTCTCTTGAAGTTAATTCCGTGTTATTGCAGTGCACATTTCCAAGACGAATTTTTCTTGTGGAGTATCTTTGTTTTTGTTTTTTGCCTGGAGAGGCTGCTGTCGAATGAGCAACACTCACTTGGAATTAGACGAGAAAATCCTCAACAATGCGAAGCGAATAAAAATGGCGTATAGGTCTCTTCAGTTAACGGATTGAATTGAAAATTTAAAAGCGGCTTATAATGATACATGATCGATTTAATTTTGCGTGTGTTCAGCCAGAAGGAAACATGAGACCTTTTCTGAATCGTTTGCTGGTTTCTCCTTGAGAATCTGAAATTCCTGTGATGAGGCTTGTAAGTTTTGATTTGTAAAACACGAAAGCAACTTCTTCAGAGAGTTATTATAATTTTCTCGCATGATTTGTTCTGTAAATTTGAATGTAGTGTATTTTGGTAAAAATAAAATTTCGGACTTATTCTACATTCTGCTGGTTTCTCATTGAGAATCTGAAGTTCAAATTCTGTAACTTTTGATTATTTTTTAAACACGAAAGCAACTTTACCCGGAAGTTCTTATCATTTTCTCTCGGACTGTTTGATGGTTTGAGTGTTGACAGACTTCAACAGAAGAAGCTTTCTCTTTCTGTGAGAAAAGTTTCTTCTTGCGAAATGTTTTGGAGGTACTTTATGTAAAGAAGATGACCTTTTCTTGTGTTTGTAAAACGGAATTGAAGCATGAATGAATGGTCCTCCTTTGCTCATGTCTTTTGTGATGATGTGCGGTCACGTCATTGAGCGGTTTTCTTCGAAATGCTGAGTGAGGTTTGATTAAATTTTTAATCAAAGCCGCACCTTGCCCTTGGAAGGCACTGAATGAAAATCGTTTCATCATGGATTTCGTGGGATATTGTACAGGACAGTGCATATAAGTACCGTACATTTATATGCATTTCCCTCTCCCCCACGAATTTCTCTGTTGACCTTTCGTGGAATACCAAAAAGGGAGTACAGGTCACATACTTATTTTATTCAATGCGCAGTACTTCTTCTGGAGACCTGATGCTTTTTTAAACATTTCGTTTCCCTGGAGTTGTAATTTTATTTTTCATTTTCTGTCTTACAAGCCCTCTTTATTTTTTATTTTTCACAAAATGATATGCTTCTTCTCAAATACTTTTTGCAGAAATAAATTAATTCATTTAAATTTAGAAACCAGGCTTTTAAAGTCACCGTTTTCACCAAAAGCTTGTGCATCAGTGAGATACGAACCTGGCATGATGGTTTTCCAGATTCCTATCACCAAAGAAAAGTTAGGTTTAGAAAAGGGAGAATATCTCAAGATCTGTAAATCAGGTCAATTTTTATATGATAAAGGAAAAGTTGGAGAACATCTTCAGCTTTAATTTAAGATGTTCCGGAATTTTGTAAGTGTAAAATGCGTGGAGTTATTTGCTTAGGAAGTTTACGCATTTGGAATTACGCCATAGGCACAGCATCTTTTCTTTGCTGATTTTATTTCTTTTTGAAAGCAAGTTTTTACTGTGCAATGTGAGATTGTATTTGCTGTTTCTGTGTGTGATTGTTGGCTTTATGAAACCTGTGATCAGAGACAATGATGAAGTTCTACTTCAAGATCTAAGGAGTGAGGATGCTCCAGCTTCCCTTATTTCTTCTGCCATAATGTAGTTTTGCATTTTAAAAATTAAATTCCCTTGGAGGCTGAGTAACTCAGGTGTCTCTTGCATCGGGAATGTATTTATTATGCAGCTTAAAATCTGTAATAAATACTGTTTGGTCATATTGATCAACATGGTTTAGTATATAGGGATGAACTTATTTTTGTAATATGGTACCATTATCTCCCCTGCATGGTTACAAAGGTATAAATGGATGAAAAGTGTCATATTAAAGCTTGTTTTGTTTTCTCATGTGTGAGTTTAGTCCTAGTCCCGCATGACTTTAAATCAAAGTTTTTATACCTTCTGTTACACGTACAAAATTGTATCTCCAAAACACCATTATCTCCTGCATGGGTGAAGCTTTAAACGGCTGAAACGTGTTGAATTAAAGCTTCTTCTTTTTTGCTTCTCTCGGTTTTTCCCATGTGTGAGTTTAGTCCTAGTCCCGCGTGTCTTTGAATCAATCTCAAAGAGCCGAATGGACTTGAGTTGTCTTGTCGACAGTGACATTTTGCACATGTTATTCACAAGAGAAGCATATGCAAAAATCCTTTTTTTCATTGTGCAATATTTCTCTCTGTGTTATTCTTAATTTTTCCTGAAAAAATAACGATGGAATAATTCCCAGTGAGTAATTTTCAGGCATATTACGGTGAATCAATTTTAAGATGTTGGAATTTCTCTGTAGAATTTTTCTTACAATTAGGACACATTGTTCGATCCAGAAAATGATTTAAAAATTAGTGCAGCAGCATTTTTGATAATACATGGGAAAAAATTTATAATTCCAATTGCTTTTGTTTCTTGTGGGTTTTTTTCTTGTGAAATAGGATAAAGCCTATTATTGTTATTTTGGAGACTTCTAAAAATTCTGTGTAGTTTGCTGAAAATCATTTTGACACCTTTGATTTTTAAAAAACTGATCTCAGCAGGACTTTTGCATGTATGAAAAAATGTCTGCCGGTCTGCAAGAAAAAGTAACCCCAATTAACCAGTCTGTGACGGAATACTTTGGTACCTTAACGTACCGCTAAACTATGTACAATGTACAATGAATCCGTCGAAGGAAAAAATGCAAACTTTCAAGAATATTCAAATTGGACTGCCATTAGATGGCAGTCCACGTTAATTGAGTACTCGAAATTACTCACCTTCTGCTTGCAGCCAATCAGGATTGACGTATGTCAGGTGACTACAAATCCTGGAAGAAAAGAGAGGGAGGGAGAAATCAGCTGCCATTTTCCTGAGTGTCTAAGACAGTATGGCACAAGCAAGCATTCTGTTAAGTTGTGCAAATTTTGTCTGCTCCTTTTGTGAGTGTGAAACTGTAAATTTTGAGGCAACAAAATACATTTTTAACTTTGATCTTTTTGGGATTTCTTAGAGAAATCCCCAGCTGCACCCCACACCTGATTTGATGTTTCATTTTCAAAAAAACCCTTGCTTTTGTGAAACTAATTCACATGGTCCACGAAAGGTTGGGGAACACTTTCACAGAGTAACTGTGTGATGAATGAATGAACGAATAAATAGAAAGCTTTATTTTCCACTTTTCAGCATTCACAAGATTCCATCAACATTCCCACATCCAAACCCCCTCCCCACCCAACCAAAAGCCATTCAAAGACATTCAATCACTTCAGAATGGAAACAGAGAAATTAGATGCATATGGATAACAAAAATAAAATAAAATATATTCCACAAAATACAACTCCACAACTGATATGTATGCGTACACCCCTTCTTTCCCTGACATTGAAAACAAAATATCAGTAACAAGAAACTGTGTTAGTGCCAAAGCTGCTTGAGGGTAAAAATCCGAGCTGTATTTGTATCCTGGAAGTTAACCCCCTCTGAAATGTTCGGAGTCATCATTGGACTATCAAGTTGAATTACATTTTTTATTTTATGTCTCCAAAAATAAAAAATAAAAATAAATGACGCAGACAGCAGGGGAATGAAGGGGTATTTATCTGTTCGAATTTCATCCCGACGCGCGGTTCTGCACACAGTGACAGATGTCAGGAAGGCCCCGTGTCGTACGTCGACATCGTCGTCACATTATCTCACTCCGGTTGTCGACGTCGGCAAATACCGGAGCGATCTCTCGCGTCCCGAAAGCAGGAATCGATGCGCTCGACAGGTCCATCTTCTTTTCCCGTGACCTCTTTTTTTTTTCTCTCTTCGTGTTTTTCCTTTCTTCCCTTTTTCTCTCTCCCTCTCTCTTGTTATCAACCAGTTTTCCTCTTGTTCTTGGTTCTTTTTGTTCTTTCTCTCTGTCTTACTTTATTTCTTTCAACGAGATCATCATCTTCACGGCATTCGTTCGCTCCTCCCGGGATCGAGATGACGAATGTCGATGATGCTCATAGAGAAGGCGAGAGAGCGGAAGTAATTATGTTTTTTGCGCCTCTCTTTTTTTTGTAGTTGTTGTTGTTGTTCTTCTTCTTCTTACCGTCTTCTGCGTGGGTGGGTTAATGTGCGAGATTTCTTTTTTTGCGCGCTGAAAAAAATAAAGTAATTAAGGCGAAGGTTCGTTCAAGAAAGTCAAAGAGGGGTTTCATTTGATTTGTTCATCTCTTCTTTTTTATTTTTCTGTATGCCCCTGAAGAACAGGAGGTGGATAAGCTGAAGATTTCAGATATGTAGACTTGTGGAGGTGACAAAGAGAACATTTGGAACACAGTTGTTCAGTCAGTCGTCGATTCTGTGTCTTGTGCAAAAAAATATGGGCTTGAAAGAAGATTAATTTTCTGAAACTGGGATTCGAAACGAGATAAGTCATTGTCGGTGACATTTTTGAATACTCGACGATAGAAAGATCGATGAAGGGAATATTAACACTTCCACCGCTTGACAATTATGGGAAACTGCGAAGGATTTACAGGATAAACTTCTAATGATTTGAAGAATTCAGAATTTTCCTTCGGATGCTTGAAAAAAAAAATTGTATGGATTTCAGTGCCGTACGCATATCTTGGGAGTTGATAATAAATGCCAGCACAGTTTTTGAATTTATTGTCGGACCTGGTGTAGCATGAAACTATATACAGTACTGTATTTTTATTTGTTTCTAAGGATTTTTCATTTTCTTCTGGCCTTTAGACTCTCCTCTGGAGAAGACCGGTTTATTCATTATTTTTAATTTTCCTATTTTTGAATCTTTTGAGCAGACTGTCACCCTTTAAATCTGTTTTTATTTATTTATTATTCATTCATTGCGTGTTTAACAACCACGCTGTTCCACAACGGATACTTTATTTTTGTAAAAAACCGTAGACCATTTCTTTGAAGTGCTGAAAAAGATGTTTTAAAATATTCGGACTTCACCAAACATTTCTTTACTGAACATTTCCTTGAATGTTGTTCTGGCCTGTTTCGTGACTTCATATAATTTTAAATGGATTCTCATTCAGTTCCAACCGTTGCTTGGAAGGCGTGTTTCTGCATTTCGAAAAAAAGAAGAATTTTGACGTGTGCGTCATTGAGGTTTTTTTTATTACAGTAATTCAAATGTATGCTGGCCTGTTTTTTTTCATCATGATCCTCATGTGCTTTCTAGATATTTTAAACCTTGAATTCCATTCAATTTTCCTCTGCACAGACAATGACTTTTCATCTGTTGGCATGAATTGTTTTTTAAATAAAGGACAAAAAAATCCCTGAAATTTTGGAAACTGGAAAATAAATAATTTGCGGTATTATTTTATATTTTTCTTGTGTATTTGAGGAAAGGAGCCCTTACTACTAAATTTATTTTGTCCATCAAAGGGCTCTAAAAATCATCAAATTTACGCTTGGAGTATTCATTAAGGCCCGTAAGAAATTGTCAATAATGTCAACCTTTCTTCGCGACTAAATTCTTATCACTCTATTTCAATATATTTGCAAAGTGCGGTGTGCATTTTCTGTGAGTGCAAATTGCTGCATTGTTTCTGTTTCTCTTGTGAAACAAATAAAAATAATGCAATTTAAAATATTGACTGATTTATTTCCCACTCTTATTCCTAGACAAACCATTGTGTTGAACTTCGTAAAAAAAATCAATCGTTGACTCTAAAAAAAATTTTTTTGCCGAAAAACGTTCGCCCATCAGTAGAAACCACTGCCTTCGTATTTAAAAGAATTAGGACGCAACTGCCAATAACGCAAATTCAATTTTTTGTTCATCTTCAAGAAAAGCGATGTAATTTCTACAGATGAGGAAAACGGGAGTGTAGAACTTACCGAAAGCCCCGTTTGTCTAATGAATGCGAGTCGAGTGGCGCGGAAGGGATGAGGGTTGCCAGTTGCAGCGTTTTCTTCTTCTTCTCATGGCATGAGAGTCAAGTATGCTAAATCACCCACTTGTGGGAAGTTCCGTGATGGAGTCCCAGCACTTGCATTCCGTCAAGACGGATTTCGATCGATTTCAGTTCGTGGAAATCAGCGAGAGGGATTTTAAAAAATATATATGAAAGAAGAGGAATATGAGGGTGAAGAATGGATTTCCTCGCCCAGCTGCCTTCGCGTGGTCCCCCCCTTGAGAATGTACTTGCATCCTTTTTTTTCCAGAATGAGCACTCGATTTTCTCGGAAGGGATTTCGATTCTGAAAGAAATTCTGGCTTATTTTATTTTTTATGGGGCAATCAGGGTCAATTCCTGCGTCAGGGAATTACGTAAGAGCAGAATTTCTGTTACCGGTTCAGCTCCGACGCATGTTTTTCTCGCACCCTTTTTTTTACATTTTATTTTGCGCTCTACAATAATCTGTTACTGAGAAAATGGAACATATTTACTTTCAGAAACATTCCAGAAAAATTTTTTGAATGTAATGCTACAGTCAAACTAATCGAAGATTCTCTCTAATAGTCTAATTTGTTCATTCATTTAAACCTCATACATAAGCAAGCTGAAGACCTTGTGCTTTAAATTAATTTTTACATATATTTTAAGGACGAAACTTGATAAATGAGAAAGCCTATTATATTCGTTAATCTAGAACTAGGAGGATTCTTTTTTTTTCAAGGACGCAGAAATCGTCATGTTCTAAAATTGTCTAGACAAATATCGTTTCAGAAGACTGAAATAAAATGAGCGCAAATTCTAAAATTATCGAGAGGAAGGAGACGCGTAAAATGAAAAGCTTGCATATAAAATCGATGCGTCTCCTGCTGCTCTTGTTACGCAGTGCCGACGTCAGCTGTTCTTTTCCAGCCCTTTTTAGAATTTCCTTAGTGTCTGGCTTAGTCTTCGTTCACTTCTGACAAGCATAGTGTGCGGAGATTTGATCTGTATCGCGAGTAAACAAGAGCTGAGCCATGCATGGGAAAGACGCCTCCATTCGATTATTCTGAGAAAATGTTCGTTTTTCTTTTGATTTCCCGCATGTGAACTCGAGCGAAACGCTACCGTGATGATAATATCTGGTTTATTTGTAGAAAAAAACCGTGAAATGAACAAATTGATTTATCTGAGGATCAATAAAAGAAAGGTCTTAAATTAAAGCTAAAGATGTTTTCTAACTTTATTGTAGTGGTATAAAAATTTATCTGATTTATGGATCTAGAAATATAGAGTGAAAAGGTTTGGATTGAAAAAGAACGACCATCCTTAGATCCTTTTGGAAGTGGTTTCTAAGTGACTACGTATTCTAAGACCACGGTTGTCAATGAAGTTTTTCGGATTAAAGATTTGTATACAATGAATTTAATTTTGCGACAATTTTCTTTCCATGTTTGCGTGAAAATGGGGTTTGAAAGCACGGCTTTAAATTAAATTGTTACGCATCACTCAACATTGTCATTGCGATCATATTTTTAAAGTAGGAAACTTTTTGTTTCACAAGACTTGAAAACATGTTTGATCCAACCCTCGCATTTTTGTCTCTCTTCCATTTTCTCTCTCCTTCCATTTATGACAACTGAAATAAGAAGAAAAATATAAAAAGTTCGGAGTCTCATGCTTGTTGGGTTTTTCTTTTGTCTTTCAATTATTTTTTTTAGGTCGCGTGAAAGTTGATCATGAAAGTGCTATTTCAATGAAGTTGTCACGCATCACTCTTCATTTTCCTTTCTTGCTAGCGAATTTTAAAATGATGAAACAATTTTATTGCAAGAGTGAAGAGAAGAGAGGAGTGAGAAAACGTATGATACACTCCTCGGATTGTTTTTCCTCTCCGTCTTTTCCTTATTGTTCCCATTTATGAATCTTGAAATAAAAAGAAGAAAAGTTGTTGATCTCATTCCCATTACGTTGTTGTTATCCTTCGATTATTATTTTCTTTTTTGAGGTCACTTGAAAATGAATCATGAAAGCACTTTTTAAATTGAATTTTTCCATGAGACGTGAAAAAGTTTATGACCCAACCTCTGTATTTTTCTCTCTTCACTTTTACCCCTTTGCTTTCATTTGAGATAATTTAAATCAGTGTTCCCCAACCTTTTTGGGCCCACAGATGGGCAAATTTCCATGAAATTTTTCAAGGACCAGTAAAATTTCACAAAATTTTCTGCAGACTGGCAAAGTTCCATAAAATTTTTGCAGACTTGAAAAAGTTTTGTCCAAAAGACTTTATGGCAGGTATATTCAGAAAGTTTCTGTTTTTTTTTTTGCGAAGTTGGAACCAACAAAGCAGCTGTAATCAAGAATTACAAAAGGAGGCGCTAAATTGTTAAAACCCTTGAAGGGTACAGATTAAAATCTCTAGTATTCAATTAATATGGCTGCCATCTAACAGCAGCCAGTGTGCAGGTGTAGTATGTTAAGGTACCAAATTATTCTGTCACAGCAGGTATAGAGAAATGTCTTCCAGAAATTAGGAAGGTGGGCTTGAAGAAAGATCAACCAAACAAAAATTGTAAATAATTTATTTTATGAGGTGAAAATGTGTCTGACGTGTTATCAGGAGAGAAGCCAACATTTAACTTTCATGAAATAATTTCAACTGCCATTGTCTTGCCAAAATTTCATTCAAAAATACTGTAACACCCTTCATACTTACTTTAATTTATTATGCTAAAGAAAATTTCCCCACAGACTTGCAAAAAACTTCTGTGAATTGTTGCCAGTCCATGGACCACAGGTTGTGGACCACTGATTTAGCCTTTGGACAGTGGCAACCTCCTTTCCATCCAAGGGCAAAGTTGGACTTTTTCCCCATGGGCCTGCATAACATTTTTGCACAAGGTTATGCAACCCGTGCCAGGTTGGGAAGGGCGAAGTTGGATTTTATCCAGGGATGAAGAAATGCTGGGAAATTCCTAAGCTTGACTTTTTCTGCATTGACCTCTAACCTGGACTCCTGGCTTCCAAGCTTAAATTTAATCTTTGAATGGGGGGGGGGGATAAGGGAGCCTTGAAGATTTCATTTTTTTCATTTCCAAGTGAAATTTTTCTGTGGGAAATTTAAAAAAATGCCAGGATTTTTTCCAACTTTGCCCTGCACACACTGTTGTTGTTTTGTTTTTTTTTTTACTGCCATTCTTGAGTGCACTTGAAATCTGCAAAAAAAGTCTGACTTTGTGCCACAAAAGGGTTATGATGTTGATGAGAAGGAAAGTTGTGGATCTCATGCTCATTGGTTGTATTGTTGTTCTTGTTGTGGTTCTCAGGACGCGTACCGGTGGTGGGCGTGCTCGTCGCAGCTGGAGGTGAAGATGAACAACAAAACCATGCCGCCGTGCGCCAGTTTCTGTGATAGAGTCGAGGAAAGGTGCCCCTACTTTGCTCCGAAGAAACCTCTCCAGTATGCTGGGGAGCCTACGTTCTTTTGCCATGGTGAGTCTATTACTGTATATGAATGTGCCGTGTTGAACCTGGGTGAATTCGAACATCCTTGTGGTGCCCAGAATTTTCTCGAGTCCTTGTCTATGAATGAGGCGCCGGAGTGGCGGCGTCGGTGTCGCGGCGTTGGCGGCCGTATACGTAGGAATCGAACTAGGATGTTTTAATTTTTTTTTACCGTTCACCTGTGGAAACGTATTTCAAGAACCTCGGAATTTTTCTTGCAATCCATACCTTTTATAATTCCATGACGATTATGAAATCATCAACAGTTGAACTTGGATAACCCAAACGTTCCTGAGTTTGAATAATTCTCGGGGAATTTTATCTCTTATTCACCTTTGAAAGTATGTTTTCTGTGTTGAGTAATTGGATTTTGTGTCGATGGAGAAGCTTTTGAATAAGGGATGGAACGGTTAATCCTCATTTGTTTTAAATGACGACAACTAAAAAAATAAGATTCATGTGCGGCTACGTAGAATATATTCGTTTTACTTTATTTACATCTGGTTTGCATTCCTTTCTGTCTTGGAATTTGTCAAATTGTCGACTTGAAGACAAACTAAAGTTGACATTTTCGGTTTTGGCTATTCATTCTCGTAATTTACAGTCGCATTCTCGTTCCCTTGCGATGATAATCCTGCTTTGCTTCAACTTTTATGCCAAGATTAAAAGTTTAGACTGCCTTGATTCACGTATTTTCAACGCTATTAAAAAATTTGGTCAACATTTTCTCCGTCTGAAAATTTAAATTTCTAGGGATGCTCCCTAGAAACATTAAACCATGAGAAACATTAATTTATTTTCTGTTATATTCTGTTCAAGGGTGCAATGCAATTGCATTTCAAGTCAGCAGGGAAGGGTTTTATTTTTTTTCATTTTTGAGTTAAACGAAATTGAGTTACATCTTCTAATTGATGGCGTCATGATGCATTCCTTTACAGTAAATACCTTAATCTCGTTTCGTTCTGTTCTGATGGAAAGGCCCTCAACATTTAAACTTTCAGTCGCATCGCTTCTCATTGTGAGACTCCGGTAACTGAATTTCGGAGCGAGTCCAGAGGTGTTGCGATGCTGTTATTCACCAGCATATCACACATTTTCCAACAAACTTCCGCAGTTCAAAATTATTATCCATTGTAGAAAATGCACGCATCGTCGACAAGTGAATAAGAAAGGACGTTATTTAAATTACACTGCGAAGGGGAAAAATATGCCGCACTCGTACGTATACCGGAAGGAACGGAAAATGTATTTTTCTCGCGTGTGGAGAAAAATCAGGACATTGCGGGGGTGAGAGGAAGTCTTCAGGATTACAGCTTTTTCAGCGCATTCCGCCTACGATTGTGATGTACTGTGCAGTACTTACGTGGGGGGGGGGGGTGTTTTTGACTTGGGTGCAGTTTCTGGAGAAAGAGAGAAGTGCGGTAGATTTTGGTATTTTCCTCTTCTCTTGAAGTCATTGATTTCATAAATTACAGTAATTGATTGGAAGAACACAGAGAATTCTTTGCAAGACCAATGTGTGGAAATCCTTTTTTCTTCCTTCCATTTGGCGTTGGTGACCATTTTTATTTTATTTGGTTCAAAGTTGCAATGAAATTGCATTATTAGAAGTCAGCAGGCATAGTTTTTTTTTTTTTGCTTTTTATGAGTACTGTATATACAAAATTGAGTTATGTTCTACCATTGATGGCGTCATGCAATGTTGCCATTTTGCTGCTTTCTTTTCATCCCTTTGTGAATGAATGAACAGAACCCTTTATTTGCCGCTTTTCAGCGTTCACAAAGATCAATCAAGTTTTCCACATCCAAACCCCCTTCCCTGGGTTGGGTTTAGGTGAGTTTCTGTAAATTAGGGAAGTCTCGTCCTTTGTCTCGTGTTTACCTATTGTTTTTACTTTCTTTTATGTTATGTTGCACTTTATGTTGACCTGTAGACTGTACATACGTCACACCCATTCATTCCCTGACATTGAAAACAAAATATATGTATAAATTAATTTAAAGCACAAGGTCTTCAGCTTGTTTCTTTATGAAGTTTAGTTGAATGAACAATTTAGAGAGAATCTTTGATGAGAAATCACAAAAGGCCAACAGTTTATCTTGATCCTTTTTGATTTCAGAAGCAGTCTCTTCATTGAATTCCAATACTTGTAAATATTTCTTAAGCTCATTTCTATCAGTATGAAATGCTGGACATAAGAACATTATCATATGAAAAGACAATCACGGTCAACAGATATCAAATCCAGATCCATTCATACTAGCAACAAAACCCAAATACTGCTATGTATGAACCAAAATGTCACACAGAGGCAGTTATGTATCATTGACCCAAGAAGCGAAGGCAATTGAGTTTACGGACCGACAGAACTCGCATCGCTTCCACAAGAGGGAAGCTTGCCTCAGGGCTGGGATTATTCCACACACACACACAAAAATAATAAATGAAAAAAAACGGAATTCTCAAGTGCTGCGTTTTTCTCTCTTTTTTTCCCCACTGCGAATTCGCATCTCGGGATTATGGACGAGCGAGAGAGAGAAAGCTGAGAGGAACCCAGTTGGGAACGAAACCCAGCTCTTCGGGTTCCATATACTCTCCCTGGTATTCTTGGCAAGGAGGGAATGCGTGAGTTGAATCCCCACGTGACCAGGTGAAGGTAAGGACTACACAAGGCAAATGGACTGCATTTCCTTCCTGGCTGCCTCTCTGTATAGCATAGGCCACTTGCTGGACCTTCGACCCTTTCAGGCCACAGTCGTCGAGGAGAGTGTGTTTGGTTATTCATGAGTTTCCTGGCCTAATCCCTGGCCCAGATGTGGCAGCCCGTATGGCACGGAATTCACCTGCTGTTGCCCCGGAGAAAAAAGAGGATTAATACTGAGTAAAATGACAGTGGCTAACTGAAAGCAGGCATGTTTAGTACTGTACTTCAGAGGAGTCATTTAATAGCAAGCATTTTACGTCTTGGGCTAAAACATGAAAAAACAAGCGCTTCTCTTCCTAAAAAAAGGCATCAAATTAACGCCACTCAAAATTCTTTAAAAACACCAACATTCGAAATGTAAGTTTTGAACAACTTTTGTTATACCAAGTAATTCATTTCGGAAGTAATGACATGTGAAAACCTTACCGATTTCAAATTGAAAACAATTAAATTAAAAAAGGTTATGTTTGTAGCACAATTTTGGTTTTCTACCGAAGAATACAAGTTCAGCGAAGAAACTTGAACAACCGTAACTTGATTTTTCTTGAAAAGTTTTATACCTTGTGCATATCATTAAGAAAATCGTGTCGATTTCAACGTCAATTTTATGATCAAGATGAAAATATTTTCGTTAATATATTGATGTGGATATTTTCAGACAACATTTTTCATGGGAACATGCATTTCACTCGTGTATATTTGAGGAAAGCAGTCCGGCTTTAAAAAAATATTATATTCTGGATCGCTCGAAATTGCAACAAATGGTAAACTGAAATGCATTTTTTCTCGGATGTCATTCAATTGTATGGACTTGATCGCATATATAAGTGTTATAATCAATTAAGGGTTGAAATTGGGCTGATGGAATAATTTTTCTTGCTTTACGCGTTTTGAAAGATTCAAAGGACACACTACTTTTATACCTTAGAACGATGTTCAGAAAAATGTTTCGAGGTTTTTAAAAGTTTTGTTCCAAATTGCTTTTCAACGAGATGAAAGTGCGGGATTCCAATGATGGTAGTAAAATGGCTTGATTCTGAAATCGAACGCAAAATTTTTTTCTGGTAATTCAAAATGCTTCTCAAAAATAGGATGTTAATCAATTCTGCAACAAAACGAAGGAAATTTTCATAGCTTAACGTGTTGTCAAAATTTCGATCGCCCAGAAAATATTGCAAGGACATGGTTCCTACATACAATAATTAATATTTGAAGACAAATTGCGAGTTTTCGCGCGAAGAATTACGCATGAATAACAGCCCCGAAAATTCCCACAAAGATACAAAAAACCTGTCATTTGTTTTCCCCTGTTGTCCATATTCTGAGACAACAAATGAATTATTCTATAGTTTTCGTCATTGCGTTCTGACCGGTCGTATGAATGAATGCCATACATAACATACAAAAGAACATGAGTGGGTTATTATGTCTTCCGAACATCAAGGCGAGTCTTGATGACCTGGGGTCGATGTCGACCTTCGTTCTTCCGACCAAAACGACATCAGTAACCCACTCTACAGGGCAGGAATAAAAAAATAATCATCTCAGGAAACTATCCGCTCGATCCGAACCCGGTATTGATTAATGGCCCTCTTCAGCGACCCGAGGAAGAAAAAATATCCCAGAATATGTTTTTTTATTCCCTGCGCTGGAAGAAAATTCCCTTGGGTTTAAGTATTCTATACTTCTCAGGACACCGTATCGTTGGATTTTAAAGCACCAGGTCGACAATTTTTGATGGAATCAATTACTTAGAAGATGCTGGAAATAATGGTTGTGAAGTCCTAGCGAATCGCGGTTGGTTTATTTACGTTTGGTTTTTTATTTATGCTCTTTTTCAAAGTTATCACCAATGGACGCATTTTCATTGAGTATAAATAGATTTTTACATTTTATAAATATTTTCAATATCTTCGCTTATTCCCAGGTTCACATCGTCACCGCGTTTATGAATTTTACAAGTGGCCAAAAGGGGCAACGAATACTTTAAATAATTGAAGTTTTTGATAAAACATCCCAGATTTATCAAACAATTTTTTTTCAAATGCAACAATTTACTGATCCTGGCAATTTCAGCGACAAGAATGTGGCATGAAATATTTAATTTATGAACAGGTGGAAGTAAACACGTGTAAACTCGTTTGCAAATGAACAAAAGTTTGCCAAAATGCTGCTATATTTTATTTATCTCAAAAGGGGATGTAATTTTCTTATTTCATCTCTCGAGGAGTCAGCAAAAAGTTAGCATTCGGATTGTGAATTGCAATAAAGCATAAAGTGCACTCATTCTTTAGCTTGGCCGGGAACATTTTCAAAGCGAGATGTTCCAAAGCAGGTCTTTTACTCCAAAAAATTTCAAAAATGTCAATAAAATATTAAAAATAATTTTAATGATCTTAATTGCAATCACACACTTCAAAGCAGTGAACCCATCCGATAATAAAGTCAGAAAAACCAGAGCCAACTATAAAAACATGAATGCAACTTTTCAATAAAAGATTCCCATTCATAATTGCACACTATCTCAATGCATCACCCTGATTTCGTCATGGAAATTTTCAATTTATATTTTTAAAATTGAAAAATTTTTGAGGAGAGAAAGACGAGAGACGTTGCAGCATTTGATGCTGAAATATTCCCACGGAAATTTTCCTCTTGAGACACAGAAAAAAAGCACTTGAAATGTTTCGGAATTATTTTTCAAACTTGGAGAATATCCCTCGTACCTGGGTTCTGCATTGTCGTCTTGCCGGGTTCCCCTGGAGAAATCATCCTGAAAACATCCCAGGGCATCGTTCGTTCTTATTAGGTTCCTCTCTCCTGAAGGTTTCTATAGGCGTGGGGATACAAGAAATAGACGAAGTATAGAAGGATAAGGGTAAAGATAAGGATGGATGATGGTGGGTACGACAGTAAAAAAATAAAAATAAAGAATGGGGTGAAAAAATAAGAAATCTGAACCCAGTTTTTCCCTGTTGGACATAGAATAATTTCCGCCCAGACGTCGATCAGCGGGAACCTAATTGCGGGCGCCCGGCGCCGACATCGATGGTCGGACCCGGGTTCGTCGACGATCAATCAACCCTCTCACTTCTCCCCCCTTTTTTCCCTGTCGCAAATTGGCAAATTCAAATTCCCATCCAACCCCTCATCAACAACCCGGCCTTTCATTCCCGTATGAACAGCCCTGCAGCCTCACCCGGGAAAATCCCGGAACCCAGGTCCCGTTTCCCGTTCACTGGAACCCTCCCAACAATGGTCGCTAAACTCGTGACAACCCATCGGAAACTGCACTAAAATTTT
>CAJPEX010002721.1:0-36065 GCA_905338405.1 Notodromas monacha
GTTGCGAGTGCGCTAATGCGATTCTCGTGTACTCGACGGCTATTGCTCGGCTCTGTCAACAGCCCCGCGATTATTAATTCCCGCTCGTTGGCCCCGACGATTTCCTTATTTCCCTTTCCGTCTCACTATTGTTTTTTTTTTTAAGTCTTCCTCGCATTATCTTCTCTCCGGGCATTTCTGCCTATCCGTGTTCTGGTCTTTAGCCTTATGGGGTCGAAAGGAGAGGAGCAACGCGTTGAGTGGAGTGTACAATATAGGCACATGCTCAGCATATTGCAAAATAGGGGCATTCGCAGCATCTCGATATGACGTCACGAGGTTTCTCAAATGGAACAAGAGTATTATACAGTACCTGTACAGTAAATTTGTTGAAAAGAAATACGAGGAAATTTTGAACTGTGTGAGAGGCTTCGGTCGTGTGTTTGACAGGAGTGTGTGTTGTCATTTTTGTTTCTTTCGCAAAATGAAGCGACATTATCGTCGTGGGCTACCTCATTTACTTTCTTAACCCCTACTTCACTGTACGACGTTTCAATACTCTTATAATTCATGAGAATTGAGAAGGAAATGACAATTTTAAAGGTTTGCAATTAACTAAGCAGAAAGGTTCTGTTTGCGTCAGAGGCTCAGAGCAGAGCAAGGCACGTTAAAATATAAATTTCCTTCGAAAACAATCAGATATTTCTTCTGTAATTCCTCACATACTTGTTCTCCAGATTCCCGAGGGAAAAATTCTCATAATGCACAGTGCAATATCTTATAAAGACTCGAAAATTAAAGAAAGCGTTTACTTTGTATCGTGTAAAAATGATTAACTTCGAAATGCAGCAAGTAATTGCACACGAACAACCCGACACTTCAAAATCGCTTCAAATGAGTATGGAGCCTTTTAAAATTTTTAGATCTTAAAATCGTTATCCGAGTCATCGGAGACATTGCTTATATTAATCGGTGTTACGGAAACTACCGTATACTTTTTTTTGTTCTCAATTATTGTGATTGTGAAAATTTTTCCGTTTTATTCGCATATCTGAGAATTTCCTGATTTCAATTTTTAAAAAATGCGTGGACACTCAGGAAATATAGTAATATCTTTTCGCAAGGCATTCCAGGCCTGAGATGGAGGTAATGAGCCTCATTAGAGCAGTCCCAATATATAATCATAAACATGGCAAAACTACACCATTTCTTGCATTTATATTTCGGGCAGAATTACCAATTTAGATTGCTAAAAAATAAGTGCATCCAGTATACTGTAATTTGAATTAGCCACAGAAGTAAAAATAATATAGCAATCATAATCTACCTCCGTCCATGCTGTCGAAAGTGCAGTTGATAAAGTTGAATGAGATTTTTATGGTAATCTGAATTTTTATTTAAATATTCAAATTTAATTTTCCGAAAAGCTATTCTGAGGCAGTCTATGGATGCTATTTCGACGATCGAATGAAGGGGTTTAGTCGAACATTAAAGTGGCAGCATGACGTACAGAAAAAATACCAAACGAACGGCAATCAAATCATAAATTAGGCTGAAATGCAAGAGCTACGACGGCAATAAAAACGACGGCCTGGGTGGGCCATAAAATAAATGCCCGGCGTTCGGTTTCAAACGTACAGAAAAAATACCAAACGAACGGCAATCAAATCATAAATTAGGCTGAAATGCAAGAGCTACGACGGCAATAAAAACGACGGCCTGGGTGGGCCATAAAATAAATGCCCGGCGTAGCCAAAGTTAGTTCCGCGTAAACCTTCGAACTAATTAGCCCATTAGTTCGAAATTAACCCGCTAACTTTCTTCCGAAAGCGACGAATTATCGAAAGGTCAGGGGGGGGGAACACTGTAAAAGCTCAAGCCGAGGTTGTTACAAGAAGAGCAAGTCTTGCTTGCTGAGGAATGACGAAGGAACTTGACGCACTTGAACTCCGGAAGCAGAGGAAGAATTTGATAAAAAAGAAAAGGAAGTAAAAATCTACGCCCATTTGTCAGACGCGTCCTTCGTGGAACGCGATGATTGACGATGATTGAAGCGATCATCTAGAAATACCGATGAACTCTGGGTATGTTAAGATGTCAGGGGACTACCACAGACTATCCTGTTACCCTTGAAAAATTTTAGAAATTGAATAATACACTGACCACGGGCACAATGCTTGCAAAATATGGGGCGGAAATAATGAGATGCACATTCGTGGGCATACGTTTTCCATGAAAATTTTTTTTGGGGCGATGCCCGTAATAATTTGCGAAACTTGACGGAAACTTTCAGACTGATATTCATAATGAAATCTTTCAGGAATAAGCCTCTGAATCTGACCTCATATGGATTTCTTATTTAATTAGTTTTAAATAGCTTATTTAACATTCATTTCAAGATAAAATGCGATTTGTTTTGTAAAATATCCGCGTAAAAAATCTGTGCACAGTATCCGGTCACTGAAACAAGGGAAAACTAGGATTCTCATGTAAAGCATGATGACTACTGTAGATTCTATAAAATAAAATAAAATGGTAAAAAATTCTGGTGGATGTGACATGAGGCTTGAGGAAATGAAGTACGGTAAATTTCAGAAAAATGATCGGAACTTGATTTCAATTTCCGGATATGGTTCATTCCTCTCGTAAATTCATTCAGGAGAAATGCCAGCAGAATTTACTTCCTTACTGAAATAGCTTTTTTTTTTGCATTACGATATGCTGAATCTTCAATGATATGGAGTCCGTGTTGATGATTTTTTCGTAGGTGATTAATATAAGAACGTGTGACAAATTGATTGAATTGCTCTTGCCCATTTTTCATGGATTAACTTTGATTTTTCGTCTCATAAACTTTCATCAGATTAAATATCTATCTGAGGAAAGTGACGCGATGAGCAGTTTTTAAGCCTTATAATCCTTAATCCCCATTCGTCACCTGTGTATGAAAAACGCGCTCTTTTCCTACAAATGATCTAATCGAGTTTGTTGAATGCCTTTCCATGATAATTTCTTTTTTATAAAATGAAATAAACGTAATTTAAGGATTGATGGCTTCATGGCTATGGCCTGAGGCGCCGATTTATTTGTGTAGAACTTCTCTTCGAACTTTCGGATTTTTCATGCAAGAAGATAATTTCTTCAAGTGATAGTTTTTCGCAGCTAACTTCAGAGGAACTTCCCCGAAAGCTCGAAAATGCATTCTATATTCAAATTCATGACTATTAGCATTTTTCATAAATTACAATAAAAAATCTAGGTACAATAGCAAAGGGATGTTTTTTTCTCGTAAATAATTATGTCAACTTTCGGCTATTCTCCTTTTCTAACTATTGGAATTTAGAAAAATTATTTTCCATCACTTGACAATATTTCGCAGTAAATTTCCTGAGCAACTTCGTCCCCCGGAGGCCCGAAAATACTTTTTTTCAGCACAAGAGGAGACACGGATGAACGTCTCGATTGCGGGATGATCGTCGACGTCGTCGTCGTCGTCGTCGTCGACAGTCGATGACGACGTCGACATTCGCGGCATTGCTAACACGGGTTCGTAATTACCAGGGGATTTAATCGGCGGTCGTCACGCGAGTGAACTTTGCCGACAAATCGCGCAATTGCGAAAGGAGAGCTGACCGGAATGCCGACGTCACGGCGCGCGAGACATGCCATTCGATCCCTAGAACGTCAGCCGTCGCGGTGGCCTCGAACCCGTGGCCACGTTTTCCTTCTACACTATTGTCTTTTAAATCTTGCATGACTCCAGAAGCAAGAAACACAAGAGTACAATAACGCGTTTCTAAACACGTTGACACAAACCTGCTTGCATATAAGATGAAATCGTTTAGAATTCGTCCCGCAATGTTTGAAAAAGGGAGACAACTTTTTGAGCGACGCCGAAGATGAGGAAATGTGAAGACCATGATATCAAGAATCGCTTGATTTTTCACAAATACATTTGTGACATCAGTAACGCGCAAGGAATCAGTTGATTGTTGTCAAATTCGATAAGCTTGAGCTGCTTGACGCACGACTTTCTGAACGTGTCGACGCAAAACATATTAGAGAAAACTAAAAATTCCCCGTGGGTTCGCCTCGTTTTTTTTTTTTTTCAATGGAAAACAGTTCTTGTAGTCGCATGAAAGTGCAAATGAAAAGTCGACTATCATAGACGACACGTTTAACTTGATTTTACAATATGATTCGAATCAATCATAAGATAGTAATGTAATACCCGAAAGCACCTGTTTCCAATGGGATCAAGCTTGACATGCAAGTTTCTGAAGATTTCAACACAAATCTTTCACCCGGAAAATGGAAATTTGCTTTGAATTGACTCTGCTGTGTTCGATAAAAATTTTGAATGATGAAAAATATGAGAAAATAAAAAGATCATCTTCACAAGTTTCACTTGGGTTTAAAATTAAAATAGAATTTTCCATCAGATGATTTTTCCTCAGATCTTAAAAAGCAGTTTTGCTCGATGTCAATAAGTTTAATATGTAAATTTATGAATATGTCGACACAAATTTTGCTTATGAAAATAAAAATCTGATATTGAGAAGGATGAGCTTTTTTTTGAATGACGTCGACGCCGTCATCTCTCGTCATCATGATCAAACTTTAATTGACGTTTATTTGATTTCATCATTATTTTGTGTCATATTTTTTGACGAGTAGAATAGTTCTATAATGGCCTCAAAACATCTGATGTTTCTCTAAATGGAAGGACAGGAAAAATTAATATCGTCCCATAGCAAGAACCACTTGGAAAAGGCATTTGCCTAGACAACCACGATGGCNAATGACGTCGACGCCGTCATCTCTCGTCATCATGATCAAACTTTAATTGACGTTTATTTGATTTCATCATTATTTTGTGTCATATTTTTTGACGAGTAGAATAGTTCTATAATGGCCTCAAAACATCTGATGTTTCTCTAAATGGAAGGACAGGAAAAATTAATATCGTCCCATAGCAAGAACCACTTGGAAAAGGCATTTGCCTAGACAACCACGATGGCGCACGGCGAACCCACGACCACATGCAATTGAGTCGTCGTCATCGTCGTTTTTGATGTCGATGTCGTCGTGATCGGACCCGAAGTGAACAGCTGGAAAGAAAAGGGGTTATTCGTGTGTCGAGCGCCGTTTTCCGCAATGTGACCTTTTTTTTTTCGTCGATGTCGATGTCGTGTTCTGTCTCGAGAAATTGCACGGCTAATTATCCGCTTCCGAGCTAATATTCACGACGACAACCCTTTACTTTCTGAACCAGCAGTTCTCTTTTTTCTCTCTCTGTCTATCTCTAATCCTTCAACTTTGCTTAAGAAAAGTTTGAATAGTTACAACCCAGATATTATATATTACAGGTATTTATAATTGCCGCAATCCTTCCAAGTTCAATTCGCGATATCTTTTTCTTTTCTTTTTTTTATTCATCACGCTTCAAATCTTGTTTTCGGGACGACTTTTTGCTTTACGATTGTCGTCATCTACTGCAGAAAAAAGATTTACATGGAGAGTCGTGTTTCTCCGCAAAAAAAGAAAACTACCGTACATCAAAAATGTCTGAGACACATCAGTGTCAGGGTGGGAAAGAAAAACATCCATTCATCCGTATAAGTTGTTGAGAAAGGTCATCCTCGCCACGAATCCCAGTCAAATGACGCAAACACATTATCACAAGGTCGTCGACACGACTTGCAACAAAACACTGTGACACAGTTGATCCAGATGCATAAAAAATAAAAACAACGACCATGAGAATTATACTCTCGAGGGAAACATCATTGTGAATGATGACCAACAATGGCGTCGTAGAATAAAAAAAGTACTTGACGGTTTAATAGTTTCAAAGTCCTGAGTACAAATGCTGCTGAAATTTTGCGAATAGCATTCAGCGGGCAGGATTTTGAAGTGAAATCTTAAATGAAGTCCAAAAATCGATTCACCCAAACAGCTGATTTTTTTTCGTTTTCTTGATCGCGTGTCGTAACACTGAACCAACTAGCGAAAAAAAAAATCTCGGGATTTTTCAAGTTTTTTCCCTGAGCAGTTTAGACATTTTAGAACCTACCAATACTTGAGGAGGACAAATGAATATTTTTCAAAAGAAAGTTTAGGTTGCACAATGAGACGAGAATCGAAGAGCGACACATTGCCAAGATGCCTTTTTTAAAACTAGAAATTAGTGACCATCAGCCGGCATTTGCTTCTTTTGAAATCATGCAATTTTAGAAATGTTCACTACGAGAACCACCACTTAGATTATAATGTTGATCGTAATGTAGCATGCATTTAATAAAAAAAGAATTTCATGTCAGAGAAATAAAAAGCCCCATCAAATTAACCTTAAATATGCGTCGTTTTTTCACTTTGACGGACATGAACTTTGAACCTGATTGATCAAAAACTTGCACACCTGAAGTTTCGACAAAAAAGGTTCTACGGCATTGATGAAATGATTCTTAAAGATTAATTTACAGAAAAGCGTATTTTTCGTCGACCAAATGCTTTCGAAATAAAAATGTTATTTTTCCATACGATTCTTTTTCCACGCTTCCCCAAACAAATTTGAAAATTCCTTATTGCACTTCTTTTTTTTTGCTGCTGGTTGGAATTTTATATTCGTTTGAGGAGTAAGAAAGTCGGTTTTGGATGATGAGGGTGAGAAATGAATCGCCCCACTTGGAGCCCGCTTTCATAAATTGGAAAAAGGAACAACCAACGCCGGCATTTGCGGCCACTTCCACAAATGTTTCCGCGGTGCCGTTTTACCTACATAAAATAAAAATAAAAAAAATCACGGAAACGAAAGAAATCATAACCATATAACGCTTTTCATCTCTGTTCCCTCTCTTCTCTGAATATTTTCATATTTTCTCATTCGCTCTTGCCGTTTCCCCCGTGAATGGCCACAACGAGGGAGAAATGGAGAATCGGGATTGTGTTGGTTACACGATAAAGAAAGAAATTAAATTAAATAAATGGAGAGAGAGAGAGAAGGAATGAACAAACAGCACGGCGCTCGGAAAAACGGAACCACGCGACCGAGCAAGAAACCATTTTCTGGATAAGTTTCTCACCCTCTTATTCGCCGCCAAGTACTCATTTGAGAGAAGAAAATGAAAAAAATGTTTCAGGTCGATTTATAAGAGTGCTTGGAAACGCGGTCGGGCTAGAGTATACTTGCTTCGGAACAATATACAATAATATCATACCGAAAACGCGTTCCCGCCGACTGATTCGACTCGCGATTATAAACACATCCACGCACTATCCGCAGCTTCCGCTTTCTTAAAATTTCCCATATGCTATTGAAAGTCGATTCAGTTGGTGTTTTATACTATTCATCTTGCCTCCCGTTTTTCCTTTTTTGAATGTTTGATTGAATTGTCCAGCATGCACGCAACATGAAACGCCGATGATTTGGAATCTGATCCTAATTGAGATTTTTTAAAGGAAGATACGGCCACCGCGGTACAACTTTTCAAGTTCAATTTTCGTACACACTCTGCCTATCCCCTTTCTGCATTTTTCGATGGAATTATCCAGAGAAGCATCAAAAATAAGCACTGAAAGAAAATGCATTGAAAATTATACCTCGAAAACATACCAGCAGGTGCTATGCTATGCAATTTTCCAATTTTTAGCGTACTGTCTGCAAATAAAGCTTAGGATGTTTAATCGTGGTTTCAACGCTTCAAAAACCTTTGCAATTCTCTGGAAACATATTCTATTCTTATCGAAAAATATATACAATCATTTAAAATAATGCGTTTCTTGAATCGTTCGTAATGCTAACACATTCAATAATACTTTAGGACCGCATGCGCAAAATTTTCCAAATTATTTTTTGTTCTTCCAGACTGGCAACCAGAAAAATAATGATTTCGAAATCAGTGACGGACATTATTTAGTTTTCTTGTCTCAATGCTACTTGCTCTATAATAGGCGAACAAATAACAAAGCATTTGCTATTAAACCAAATCCGCCAGACCCATCGCACATCAATTATTCAATTGCACGTCAAAAGAAGGTATAATGAAAATGTTATCAATTGATGATGTTTATCCCACTAAACTGCTGCGTTCCAGCATTTATTGTACACCAAGCACCCGAGCCATTTCAAACCATTTGCCCTCGACCAGCTTCTCGCACATTGAATCAGCACAAGGAACGATTAATATCCATCAGAAAGATCGCCTAGACAAAGAGCCACGGGAAGACACGTCTCACATTAATTTATCGCCGTGTTTCCCGTCGTCATAAAAACGGTCTCAAGCACACGGCAACTTCTCCATCAAACGATTAATATCCATCAGAAAGATCGCCTAGACAAAGAGCCACGGGAAGACACGTCTCACATTAATTTATCGCCGTGTTTCCCGTCGTCATAAAAACGGTCTCAAGCACACGGCAACTTCTCCATCCGCACCCAACAGTGGCGAATAAAAAAATACAAACCTCCGCACCGGCATCAACAACAAAAACAACACCAGGGTAGGACAAAAATAATAAACCAATTGCAGAAAGAGAGAAAGAAAAAAATACACCCGGAAGAGAAAGAGAGAAAGAAATGCGATCAGAAGAAGCAGCAAATTGATTCGCTCGCTCGCGGGCCTCAGCAGCGACGGCGTCGGCGGCGGCGGCATCGGCGTCGTGGGAGATCCGAGCGGTCGACGCGGCGGCGGCGGCTCAGGTACTCACAAAATAAAAGGAAAAAAAAAGAAAGAAAGAAAGACAGACAGACAGACAGACAGAGGAGCGAGAAAAAAAGAAGTAAGGAAGGAAGGAAGGAAAGATAGAAAGAAAAAGAGGGAGAAGACCGCCAGGAGGACCCAAAATTTTGATTAATGAGGACGCGGCGGTCTTGGGTACACGACACGGCGCGGATGATTTACAGCCCCGCCGTCGTGATGCGCCCACTCATGCCCCTCATCAACGTCGTGCCCCGGGGCTCTTGCCGGCAAATAAATACGTTAAAAACCAGATCAACGCCAACGCCGATGGTCCTATTCCCTGAAAAAAAAGCCACCCTTTTAACTTCCCCACTTTTACATAGACAGCACTTTTCGGGATTAGAAAGAAGAAAAACACATAGGTACTCCTTCTTCCGCGTTTTTAGCTATGAAAGCTTCTTCCCTGCTCACAGTTTCACAGTGAGACCCCCACATGCAGGCAATTTGACATATAGACACTTATTTTCCCATAAAAAATGTAAAAAGGCCCAACATGTGGACACTGACTAAACATAGGGACATTTTCCAATAAAATTGCAAATAAGTTTCAAGCCAAATTACAAGAAACAGATATTTCCAACCCTGAAATGTAAGAAAATTTCTTCGGGATTTCTCTCACCAATTTACCATCCATTTAGCTAATTTAAAAAAATACCTCTAGCATAGAGGGACTTCCTTCTCTCTTTTTCACTCAAATGTTATTTTTACAGAGAATGCCAACATTTCTATGTACTGTACAGAGGTATCAGTATTCAATTCCCCAAATGTCCATATTGTGTTGAAATATCTTGATTGAGTCAGTTTAAATTGGGAGGCAATTTTTATTTTCATGGAATTATGGTGAGTATTTTGTCCACAAAACACCAATTAAAAATTATATAATGCAAGTCTAAGGGGAAATGAGACTCAACTTAGGGACATTTTGACTTGAGGACACTCTTGATGCACCAATTACGTCTCATCTTGGGGTCTCACTGTATATGAGAAAAAATTGACAAAATAAGGTTGACGATGTGTTGCAAAACAATGCGGGAGGGTAGATTACATTAATCTTCTTACACCAACTCTTGTTAACGCATTAATATGTTATACATTATTACTGTACTATATTATCATTTTAGGACTCTGCAGCATCGCCAGCTCACATTTGAGTATCATCAACAGCATTTTTTAGGTTTTACAATTGTGGCTTTTTCTCTGATACGATTTTTCGGTGAAGTTGAGTAAATCTTAGAAACACAGGCGCAGTTCGAGGAAAACATGCAGAATTCCTTTAATAATGTACTGAATCGTTTTTGTTTATCTGATCGCTTTCCTCTCAAAGGCCGAATAGATTTCGATAAATACTTGAGGGAAATATTTTATTGCATCATTTCCAAACCTCCACACATGTGGAGTCACATTCCGTGTCGCTTTTGGCATGCAGTCACGAGTTCTTAAGAAAATAGTTCACTCGTGTGAGTACTGAATATCCTAGGTGATCAATCGTGGGAAAACCGTACGTGAACCCGGCAAATAATTTTCTTATTTGAATGGTGCAGGTCAGTCTGCTATAATCGCTTCGGATAATACGGTATTCAAATTCGACACCAGAAACTGCTTGAAAGAATTCCCGCACGTGAACCGAAGAACATTTTGAGGATAAATAGCGAGCCAGATTCATTCTTTCAAAACCTGTATAATCTAAAATTACGCGGTGATAACTTCGTTGACTTGGTTTATAGACTTGATCCGTTCCAAGGGGAATTTAATTATCCAACAAATCTATTGACTGAGTAATGTGAAGCTGTATAGATCGGCTAATTGGTTCCAGATCCACAAAAAAGTAACAACTGAGTATTCACAAGCTATGGAAAGGCTAATCAATTTCAGATCTCTTGGAAATTTCCATCATATAATCTGACGTATATATTCACCCCAAGACACGAACTGTGAGCAAAAATAACGATAAATGAGGATAACAATATTCAACAGCGCAAACAAGAAAATTAAAACGTTTTATCGACTTTGAAAACTATGCTGTCGACCACATATTCGAGGTTAATTGGAATTTTTCTTGGAAGAATGATACAATTTCGTTGAAGGGTATATTTAATATTATGCGAAGCACGGTTTATAATCCGAAGCAAAAAATTTGGTCACCGTTCGAGTTCATGCGGCGGAAACATAATTTTAATTTATGAATTTTAGAAAGCTGTTGATGCCAATTGGATTAATCGACGATGAAGAGGAAAACGATCTCCAAAATCCACACAGGCATGCACGTCTATCATTTCATGATAATAAAATAGAATGTAAGGAGTATTCTTCTGGGAATCCTTGAATAATAACAAGAACAAAACGTCTACGACTGTAGCCGAAAAACATCAAACAAATCAATGCTGCAGACAAACGAAACACGAGAGTCGGCATAACGTAATTGCGGCCACAGGGATTGAGTTGTATGTACGACGAAACACGACATAATGGCGAGTCGATGACTTCTACGACATCGTGAGAGAGGAAGAGAGAGAGAGAGGAAGAGATAGTCCTCAAGAATTTCGTGTTCCGACATAGTCTTACAAGACCGACATCATCCTCCGTTTTCTCCAGTGATCGGAACGGAGTCGTGTGGCTTTTTTATTATGACGAGAACAACGAGCGGCTTTTACCCTCTGGAACCTTATTTTATTTGTCATTCTTATTATTTTCCTCGTCGTTTCTTCTCTTTTTTGCGTCCTTTTCATGTACAATGGGGTTTTGATTGAACCTTCATGCATTCGTTTTGTTATCCATTTGAGTCCTCATTTTTCGAATAGGCGGCATTCCGACATCGGCGTGCTTGCGTTGCATTAGGCTTTTACCTTACGGAAACGTTCTCTTAAATGAAAAATTAATTTTCGATGGCGAAAGAAAGTCAGTTTACTATCAGACAGCCTATGTAATTCAACATTTTACTCGAATTTTTTTTGAACAGAAATTTTAATTACAAATGCGAATGAGCTTCGGAAAAGTTCGTCATTTTTCTCGCATAATTTGATTCCGTCGAAATCCTCACAAACCCGGGAATTGACAACTAAAATATTGTACGCATTACTGCTTCAAGAAAAAAGTAGAATCTAAAATATTTTCTAAGGGAAACGATACATAAAAATCAGTGATCAGGAAATCCATCCCGAGAGTATCGATGAACAAAACGGTAAGTTGATTCCGATCGTAAAATCCGCGGTTCTGAATTAAAAACTCGCTCTAATCCCTGTGTAGCTTAACATCGAAACCACCCAATATTATCCCAGCTATATACCCAAAGCAGTCATCAATCAAACCACCATTGCTTTGCTATCCTGATTTAATCAAGGATAATTAAACTAAGGCCGATCCAGTCTTGGAAAACCCTGACAAGTTGTTGCTGGCCAGCTCGAAGACAAACATCTCAAACTCCCGTTTCGGCCTCTCGCGGTCATCGAGTCTATTTCGTTTCAATCGTCAAAACATGGCCCCTAATAATGCAATTTAATAAAGTTTACAAAGTTGAATCACTTTCAAAATATTCTGATTCAGTTGAATTCTGATACATTATTCTCTCTGAGTCATGATTTCAATGCAAAACCGAAGAAGGGAACACCGTAGTTGATTATCGTATGCGTTTCATCCATGGGCGATCTGTGCACTTGTAAATCCTCACGTGATCGAAAAAATGCATTATTTTGAATTTGTAAAATACGTGTGTGAGGAAGAATACTGTATAACGAGCACGCCGGAAGGAATCTTTGAGCACCAGATACGAGACCTTAACAAGGAATAATGGTGCAAAGAACTGTTTTAATCTGACTGCCGACACCGCCGTATGAGGTTAAGAGGACATCCTGATAATGATGACTCAGAACGCTTAATTTTCATAAATGAGTGGTTCTGAAAAGGGCCGAGACGCGGAAGAAAAAGGAGTACCTTACTGTATTCGTCAAGATTGACCCAGTTGACAGTCGAAGATGATGATTGAAGCATGGTTGTCATTTCACTCAAACCCTCAGCCTCACGAAGATCGTGCAGGAAGCTGGCTTATGCAAATGCCAGGAATAATTATACACAAAAAAGTCCGCGGCCATTCCATAAATAACTCGTAGGGACATTTTGAATGAAGCGTAAAAGGGGGAAAATTGCTTTAACGATCTCAACAATATGGGATTCATTTAAATCATGACTTTTCTTTCCTAGGAATTTAAATCTTGAAAAATCAAAATTCAACTGAAAACGCAGCGGTCACCTAGAATGCCAATCCGATCCAGAGAAATTTGATCGCAAACCGAACAATAAATGTACAGTACAATACTTTGCTTGAAACGTTTTACTGTAGTCTAAAAATCTTGCGAAATCAAAGGAATACATATTTAATCTTGAATCTTTTCCCAATCGACAGAAGAAAGTCTACAGTGAACCAAGAAAATAAAGAAAAATAATTACCGAAGTTCAAAATTGTTCCACCCTTACCACTCCTTCGATTTTCTTCAAAACTATCCCGAAATATTATCGAATTATCGAAGACTGAATTAAAATACATTCCAAACGTCATTTTAAATTTTATTCTGGACAAAAGAAAAAATGCGACCAAAAACCGAGCAGTAAGCCTAACATTGTCATTTTTCTTCCATTTCTATACCTGTATTTATCTCAATCATTTATTCTACTCCAATAATCAGGATTTTCCTCTTCTTGGAAATTATTTACCAGAAGTCTGGAAGAACCATGGATAAATTGAAAAAAAACCTAACATTGAATGCTATTCCCGTTATAAAAGAAGAAATAAGTACGACCACAAATTAAGCAAACAAGAAGAACAATTCATCCCCTCGCTCGAAGATTTGTTTTCCCTAAATGACCTCAACTTCCCCATTCTTTAAATTTCTTTCCGAAGATGATCTTTAATCTCCAAACGACAACAGAACGTCGAATTTCAAGAAGAATTTGGAAGAGAGATGAATGCTGATCGTCGTAATTTCAAAACTTCCGTCCAACCCCCCGTGTCCGTCGACGGGCAACTCTCCATATACATATGACACGACTGACAGGGAATGACTGCAGCTCTGATGCTACAGTATATACTCAAGTATATCGTGTAGTATTTTCTCCCTCAAATCCACTCGGATAATGCCTGTTTAAAAATGTATCGCCCATCAGTCAACGACTGTGAGCATCAGTCATGACTCCCCGGGTTGGACGGGGGTCTTCAGGCGAAGGATGAGGACAAAAAACCCGGGAAAAGTGGGAGACTCGCATCACAGCGAGCAAAGAGGACAATAACAGGTGCTGCATTATTCACGCGCCCCAACGACGACGGTAATAACGGAAACCGCTGACAAGTCGACCTGTCATCCTCAGTACTCGATCGTCGCGAGGATTTATTAACTGCATTTCTCGGCTTGTGTTGATCCGTGGGATCATCCTTGCACCATGTTTTTTATTTTAATCTTTTTTTCTTATTGCAGCTGATGACGATGAGACGAAGAAACATTTTGATGATGCTGACATCGCCATATAAAGTGCAATACCGTTCTGCAATTCCTTTGCAAAAAAAATACCCGTACGACAATTTTTTTTTTTAAATTATACTGTATACGAACTTGTTGCAAGGTCTTAGCAGAAACTCAATTTATTGTCTCACAAAACGGTAGATAAATCTCGGCTTCACAAAATTTCAAGTATCATTACAGCAGATATACTTTTTCATTAATTTTTCTTTCACAATTGGACCTTGAAGTTAAGACTCTTTAACTCGAAATTATTTGGGTCACAACTCACATGATAACAATGTTCGAGACATTTTTTTGTCATTCAACTGCGGATAATGTATTACAAAAATCGTTAAAAATAAATTCAAATTAATTTCTTTGTGCTCGTCACGATATGGATGAGGCATCATCATTAAGGTCGAAGGTCTATGAATAATGAGCAGCTGTATTAATTTTGCCAGAAAATTTAATTATTGAGAATAACCCACCTAGCTGATTGAAGCCAAATTCCGTAATTTAAACAGTTATTGGGATTTCTGAAAACTCCTAAAATTTGACTTGGAGATCTTCTGGGAATAAGAAAAGTTTTTCGCTGAGGAAATTTTATTTTAATGCGTTTTGATTGTGAAAAATGTGTTATTGAGTTTTAAAATTTCATTGGTTTCTTCAATAAGTATGCGTATTTAAAAAATGGGCGTTTAAACGAATGAATCTTCAATCTGTGAAAAAACTGCCACAACTATATAGATCGAAGAATGTCAATATTAACGATGTTTTATTTATAACGATTTTGTTGGGTCTCCATCAGTTGTAATGATATTTGGACCCATATACAGTACTGTATTTATAATTTTCAAAATGCCTAAATTTTTGTTTAAGCTCTATATAGTGCCCAGCGATCAGCTTTTTCTTAATCATCCTTGCACCATGTTTTTTATTTTAATCTTTTTTTCTTATTGCAGCTGATGACGATGAGACGAAGAAACATTTTGATGATGCTGACATCGCCATATAAAGTGCAATACCGTTCTGCAATTCCTGTGCACAAAAAATACCCGTACGACAATCTTTTTTTTTTTCGAATTATACTGTATACGAACTTGTTACAAGGTCTTATTAGCAGAAGCTCCATTTATTGTCTCAAACGGTATATAAATCTCGGCTTCACAAAATTTCAAGTATCGTTACAGCAGATATACTTTTTGATTACTTTTTCTTTCACAATTGAACCTTGCAATTAAGACTCCCTGACTCGAAATTATTTGGGTCACAACTGACATGATAACAATATTCGAGACATTTTTTTGTCATTCAACTGCGGATAGTGTATTACAAAAATTGTTAAAAATAAATTCAAATTACTTTCTTTGTGCTCGTCACGATATGGATGAGGCATCATCAATAAGGTCGAAGGTCAATGAATAATGAGCAGCTCTAATAATTTTTCATGAACATTTTATTATTGAGAATAACCGACCTGATTGAAGCCAAATTCCGTAATTTAAACAGTTGGGATTTTTGAAAACTCCTAAAAGTTGACTTGGAGATCTGGGAATAAGAAAAAATTTTCGCTGAGGAAATTTCATTTTAGTGCATTTTGATTGTGAAAAATGTGTTCTTGAGTTTTAAAATTTCATTGGTTTCTTCAAGTATGGTTATTTTAAAAAATAGGTGTTTAAAAGAATGAATCTTCAATCTGTGAAAAAACAGCCACAACTAGATAGAAGAATGTAAATATTAACGGTATTTTATTTATACCGATTTTGTTGGGTCTCCATCAGTTGTAATGATATTTGGACCCATATACAGTACTGTATTTATAATTTTCAAAATGCCTAAATTTTTGTTTAAGCTCTATATAGTGCCCAGCGATCAGCTTTTTCTTTATTCGGAATTTCTGTAGATTTTTTATCAGTCAAATGTGGTTGAAACTTGTTTCAGTCAAGCAAATGTGCTGCTGGTTTGAAAACCGAACCGCATTTCACAATCATCACGATAAAATGGTATTGCAATAAGTACGAGAAATACAGCAGCCAGATCTTGAACAGAATCCGATATGACTTGGTATCATTTTTGTATTTCGTTTGTTTCTGCAGCCAAAAAATGAAAATTTATTTACGGGCTTCGAAAGATTGCGATAAATGGAGATTGATTCTTTTGTTCATGAGCCAGAATGAACAACTTGTGAACGACTGAAAGCAACACCGGAGAGTATAGAGGTAGAATTCGGCGACATCGGCAAAAGAATAATAATCGTTTGTTTCTTGAAACCTGGCTTTTCCGCTTCTCTGAATCTGCATCTTATCTTTATCGAATCGTCGACATAAATCCCTGCTGCATTTCTATGAGCAACTCCTAGTCATCGCTGACCCGGGAATAAAAAGCGTGTTTCGTTTTCCAACAATTTCCTGCATTCGTCTTTATTCATCTTTTTGCTTCTCCTCGTGCCATGGACTTTGTTTTTATTCTTCGCTTAATCGAGGACCGAAAAGGATAATTCATAAGTTTTGAAACTCTAACTCGGTCAGATTAAGTGTCTTGAATTACTTTTTATGAAGCTGTACTCGCTGATTGAATCGATGGATAAGAAAACGATCGCGATGGTGTTTCCGTATGAGTCATACATTCACGACTCCATTCCATTTTTATGGTTGAAATACCGTTCGGTTTTGCTTAGAGCATCAGGATTACAAAAAAAAGGCTATGTGATCTATGCAAATATAATGCGGGAGTACAATTTACAGTCACACCTCTCTAAGCCAAATTTCAAGGGACCAGTAAACAAATGGACTTATAGGGAGGTTTTGGCTTAGGTAGGTTGAGCTAAAATGCAAAGAGATTTTGTTCTGGGAAACAGAAAAATTTCTCAAAATTGTAAATTGTGATATTCTGAGGCTGAAATTTCTTCTTAAATGAGTTTTAAAAAACCCTGAACTTGGAGGCAGGGTTCATTTTCCCAATTAATAAGTCTCTCACTTCTTTTTAAAACCAATAAATTTATGTTTTTATTGCTTTTTTTCTTTCTTGTGTTAAGAAAAGAAAAGCCAACAGCAGGTGGCCACAAAAAATTCAACTTTTGGAGGTTTGAGGGGAAAAGCCTTCAACTTATAGGGAGGTTTGAGGGGAAAAGCCTTCAACTTATAGGGAGGTTTTTAAATGCATTAATTCTAAGGGGATCCAAACAGGACCTGAAAAAATATTTACTTAGGGCGTATTTGACTTAGGGATGAGTTATGGAGGTTCAACTGTACTTGGTCAGGCATAAATCTTCTGAAATAAGTGTCGAAATTTCAAATTACTGTAATGAGCATATTTGACACAGAAATCGGTCGAGTCGTTCTGGAAACTTGTGGGCCATCCCTCGTACTCATACAGTATCTATAGATTTATTTTTCCTCTCTTTGGTTTCCTTGTCGTGAGTCGACGACGACGACGACGGCGGTCAGATGATTCAGAACAACGGCAATAATATCAGTCACGACAACGTCGCGCGTCGTTTTCTGTTCCCATAGTCAAGATAGATCTCTGTCGTTTTGAATATATCTCCGGGAGATTCCTGGGAGGTCCTCGCATATCCCAGTATTTCCCCCCTCAGTTACAACCGCGTTTATCGTTTACCTTCTACTGCCCCCGATATTTCACGCATATCATTTTTATCTCATATGCCGTCAACCGGATGCTCAAGACCTCCCCTATTACGTTTAACGCATGGCTGCATGAAAATGAGGTGAGTTTTATCCGGCATGGACGAGAGTCGGTCATTTTTATCCTGCTGAAAGAAAGGGCTCAACATTTTGTAGTTATGCTTGTTTTTCAATATCATTCAAAAATATTTAAAGCCCTTTAAATTCCCACGCTGCGATCAGAATGATTAAAGAGCGAAAACAGATTGACGTATGATGAGAGATGTAGTATAGCATCATTGTGAGAGACACGAGACGGGGAAAAAAATTGGCGACAATAAGGGCATGTTAATCCCGTGGGAGAGTCAGAAAATTATCGTAATTTCCGTTGCTGATTTAAAAATAACTCAAAACTGTAAAACGTTTCAGATCATTCCACAAGATTAGTTTATAAAAAAAGTATACACTCATCAATTAAACGACGAAGACAAATAATCACAATTTCCGGCATCAATTCGCCTTCTCAATCAAACTAAATTTGCATCTCTTGATTTTTTTGCTGTTTTCAAAATTGAAAATTCCTGCGTTCGAAACTATTGCTAACAGCCCTTCTTTGAATCTATGAAAATGTGCACATACAATTGTAGAAATTGAAAGTTTTGTTACTGCATACACTCAATGAATAATTTACTTGGAAGATATTCAATTCAGGTGGAAGATAGGGTTGAACGGAGCTAATCGGTCAAAGTTTATGCCGAAACGTGTTGAAGAATTAGAAATATGAAAAGTTTAAAAGACCTCCTGGTATTTTCTTTAGTCGCACTTCCAAATACTGATAAAAAAATCTCGAAAAAATATCCAGCAGAATAAATGCAGTCTTTTTTTTAAACAAAAACAACGATGATTAAAAGCGGAAGAACAGACGGATCAAATTTGATGGACAAAATCGAATTGTATTTTCAGTCATTATCGCTTTTTTTGTCGAAATGGAAAAAAAGAGGATTTAGAAAGTCGATTCTTTCAATTTTAAAAGATATTGTTGGTGATTGAGGCACGAGTGTCAGAAGCACGTCATGTGTTATTAAACTTTCAAGACGGATCAAGGATTGAAAATGTAAATGCAAATTACTCGGTCTCTTGTACTGGTTGAAGACCGTATTAGAACGTAGCGGGAACTGCTATGCTTGCGCCAAGCTGTTCCGCTGTCACAGCTAATAAGGAAAAGGTGTGCGTGCCGAGCTGCAGTCATGCTGTCGCAATGGATGATCAGCTGTCACAACACATCTTGCCATGACGCTAATGACACCTCGATGTCGACAAATGCCTAAGGGCTGTCGATCGCCACCAAAGTCACCTCGCTCGCTCTCGACGCGTCGAGCTCGTAAAACTGTATTTACATGGCGTTCCGTCATTCCCTGCAATATAATCGCGCTTTTCTACGCAATTTTTTGCAAAGAGGAACATTTCAAAAGTTTCCTTAATGAAAAGCCACGTCTAGTTTTCATATTTAATGACTGAAGTTTTTCGCGCTGTCTCGAAGGTGAGAAATTTTTGGGAAACCCCGATCATCTCGGCCAGTAATTTCTTCACGACTGCTTGTGACTCGGGCTCTTGACTTATCTTCTGTTTTAAATGCACTAGAATTACTGATTCGTTCAAAATGATGAGTCATGGAATCTCTACAAAAAATGGATCTTATTTAAGAAACTCAAAACCTGGTATCTTGTTCAGTACAAATATAAACCATTTGAAGCTCTTCTGCAGCGCAAAAATGAACCTGCTATGCACTTTATTTGAAAATGCGGCGACCACAGCGGTTCTACTACCAATTTTCTAACTTAATTATTCTCGAGATACTTTGACAAAATGCAACGAGAAAAAGAATGAGTCCCATGGCGTCAGAATGCAGTTTTTTCTGTCCCAGTTACGCGTGTTCTTTGAAGAAAAATAGGTCCAAAAATTCGTTCTAAGATTTTCTATGCTTTCAACTGAATATAAATTCGAGGAAAAATAATGGTGCAATGTCAGAAATATTTGGTTCTCGTGAAGTTTATTTAAAAATAATAATTGGTGAAATCATGCAAAATCGTGTGCGTGTGTTATAAAAGCTTTGCCCGAACGAAGATTCATCCTTTGATATCTGCCTTAAATTTACTCAAAATTCTAACGACACAAAAAATGCATGCATGCGAATCCTTTCCGAAATTAGTTTTTCAAGAGCAACCCCGCCGAAATCGCCTTCCGTTCGGTCGGGTTCCGATTAAGAATTCCTCATCGGAAACGTCATCTTTACACTCTACTAATGTAATTGGATCAATCCCGCAGCAGGCTTTCGCCAAATGCACCTTAAAAGAAAAAGAAAAAAAAACAATCCGATGAAACAAAAAGGCGTGATGGAAGAATAATCAATCCAGGAGGGTTTCAAGAGCTCAAGGCCCTCCTTGATGGGGACTTCCCGATTCTCCGGCGCGGACGGGCGATTAACCGAGTCTCGCCCCGGGGGAAAAAGGTGATGAGATGCAAGAAACGCAAAGAGGTTCTGATCCCTCCCCCCCCCCCCCTTCTTTGGTATGTACGCACAATCCTCAGGTTTGCTGTATATATAGCAGCTCAGCCCCGTCGGATTCAACTCTGGGCGTCATCAATAACCCCGGCGTTGTTCCTCCCCACCATCTTTCCGGAAACCGTTTTTGATTAGCCACTTCTGGCTTCTGCTGCTGCCCCGAATCGCATCACGCTTTCAACCTCCTGGGGAATCAGCCAACACCGGGATCCTGATCCCAATCAGGCGTCATTTGCTGACTGCCTGACTGAAGCTTGCGCTCATTTCGAGAGGCGCCGAGTTGGGGGAACCCGATGGAGTACCATTACGATTAGTGCAGGAAGTCAGCCGACGTATTTTTTTGCCGGTTCACCGGCGGAGATGTATTCGGGGAGAATTAACATTCCAAGCTGAGGTCACGAGATCCTTGTGACGACACGCAACCCTCAGTCATCCACGAGATTAAACCGAAACTCCCGATGACGAATATTTGAACATTAATTAGCGCGTGAATAAATGTCTTTGAATCGCATAAGACCTGTGGAGCATCCACGTTATTTCATAAAATCTGGGGTTTTACTATGTCTCCCGATTCAAATACTGTAATTGAATTCATGAACAACAATTTATGAGAAAAAAATCTTTCCCAAGGTTCAACACTAAGTCATCCACGAAATTAAACGGAAACTCCCGATGACGAATATTTGAACATTAATTAGCGCGTGAATAAATGTCTTCGAATCGCATAAGACATGTGAGCATCCACGTTATTTCATAAAATCGAGGGTTTTACTATGTCTCCCGATTCAAATACTGCAATTGAATACATGAACAACAATTTCTGAGAAAAAAATATTTGCCAATAAGGTTCAACACTCAGTCGTCCACAAGATTAGCGGAAATTCCCGATATGAAGAATATTTGAGCATATATTAATTAGCGGTTGAAATGTTTTCGACTTTAGAAGGAAACAAATGTGACCTACAAAAACCTGCGTCATTGCTTCGATTCAGAATGAAAATTACAGTAATTTGAGAAACGAATGCAATTTCTGCGAGAAAAATACTGAAGTCACATTATCACTGAGAAATTTTCACGTTCATTCATCCGTGAAACAACCAGTGATCCCCATTCAAAATATTGGGAAAAACCTAGCGCATGAAACGTCTTTAATCTCTGACGAAAGAAATAAGGTGAGAACAATAATCACTCGCGTTGTCTCATATATTGAATCCGGATGTACATTACAGTGCTGAATTTGGAACACATGCTGATAAAAATAAAAAATTAAATACTGTATGACATAAAGTACACTGATATGCTGCTGAATAAACTGTACACTGATGAAACGATCCTTGGCCTTAATTCAACCGTGATATTTTTGGGAACTCAAGTGAAGAATATTGCGACGAAAAACCCACGATAGATTCTGCTTGAATCGGACGAGACTAGCCAACACGCAGCGTTATTAAATTGAATCCAAATTTCATGGATTTATAAATTAACTCTCATAATGAAAAAGATGGGAAACACCCACAGAGGTCACAGAATCTTGGCAATATCTTAGAAGTGTATGCATCAATGCAATTACTCATTTATCCGAAGATTCTTCTGCTTTACGCAAGCATAACGAAGTTTAATGCACCCTCACTCGCAGCTTTGACATATTGACTTGCAAATTTTTGGAATATTTTGAAAATACATAACAATAAAGGATCACAACTCGTAATGAAATTTAAATCGGAATCACGCCAGTCAACGTCGTCCTTTATTTCCTGTGAGGTCGCTTATTATTCGGCCAGGAAGCGATTCAAAAATACGTTGTCAATCGTGGCGTCAAAGCAGTACTATTTTTTAGTCGAAGTCGTGCTTCAACGTGACATGCTTCTTTAAAAGTCAATTCAAGAATTCAATATGCAGGATTACGGTCCATTGACAGCATGCATCAACAGAAAAATAATGAAATACTGTACTGTACTGTCGGCGTCGTCGGTACAGTGAGATTTTTTTTTGTGGGGGTTTTCTAACCCAACAGCACACTGCATCCATAATGAATAAGATTTTTCGTGTGCCTTGTTCCCCATATGTCTGGTTAGATGCTCACTCACTCCGCCCAACACTATCCTTCAGCACTGACGTTGCTGACAAACTAGGCGTTATATATATATACTGAATATAAAGATTACTTTTTTTACACTGTCCGTTCTCTGATGTATTACTCACTTCTTTTCTCTTTCCTCCATTAATTTTCAGTTTGTGTGTAAACATGAGCTCAGTTTCTCGGGGAAGGACTTCCGTTAATCGGGTGACGATCTAGCGCATCCGCAGGAGAATGGATTCTCCGCGTTGGCCGTCAGCCGCGGCGCCGACACCATCAGTCTGCCTCACCAGGTTTCCCAGTTTGTTTTATCTTTTAAATAATAGTGTTTTTGTGTCCACGTCTATGCCATTCTTTTCTATCAGTCAGTTATGCGTATTCACTGAAGAAGGAAAACTAAGATTGCATTCTGGAAGGCGACGAGAATGCTCATTTACAGACCGCCGAAGGACGCGCGTGACGAAGGGAGTTCAAGATGCTGTACAGTATTCATCTCGAGCTTGTATTATTTTGCAGAATAAAGTAATAGTGCTTTAAAAATCAGCAGCACCTGGGGAAAGTGATTAAATTTTATTCATGTAATCATGTACACAAAATTGTTTTGAGATTTACGGGCAAACACAGCAGATTCTTTGATGCGTGGAAGGGAGGTATTTCGAATCAATCTAGGTTTTTTGATGTTGTTGTAGAAGTCTTGTCGAAGTCTTGAAGCACGACTTCAACTATTCGTAGAAATCTTGATTGAACCTTGTGAACGCTGAAAAGCGGCAAATGAAGTGCTCTGTTCATTCATTCATTCGTAGAAGTAGCATCCATATAGACAGTATATTTCCTGATATAAAATTTCACCGAAATTGATCATAATTTTTGTTTTATAAATGGGGCTGAAGTATCAACATACCCCGTTGATCTTCCGTTTCCATCAAATACAGTAGATGAACAAAGAAAGCTTTACTTTAATATGGATGACGCATCTTTTTGAAATTGAAATCCATTTCTGCTAATAAAAAAAAAGAAGTCTACACGAACAGCTTTTTGGCTCCTGTGGAATTCCCATCGAGCGCACTGTATATAAGCCTTTTGAAGAGATACTTCGACTAATGAACTTACTGATGATCATTATTCTCGTAAATACCGGTATACGATCGTTCACTTCAATGCAATCATCGCATCTCTTTTACAAAAATGTTTCAACTCTGTTTATGCAAAAGATTCGTCATCACAAATACTGCATGTTTTTGTCAAATTAAGTTATACAAGCAATAACAAATCTTAAAGTTACTCGAAAGCCGTTCGCTGTTAAAAAAAACATTACATTTAATAAATTTATAATGCATGCAAAGCATCAACAAAACATGTCGGAAGCAAACGATGTCTATCTTCGATTGGATATTCATCATTCAAAGCAATGCCGCGGGACCAGGATCAAATGAAACAAGGGAAGTCATCTTGAAACCTTTATATTTAGACAAGCAGTTTTACTTACCAAATGTATTAAAGTGTAATAAACATGGAAGAAACCTCTCTTGGAAGTTTTCTCTGATGAAGGGAATCAATACAGGATGAGCGTGAGAAAATTTATCCTGCATAGAAAAAACTCTCGCAATGTTTCAAAATTGAGTGGCACGACTTTGTTGCAAACATACTCGTATGCATGCTGATGACCTCGTCAGCTCAAGTTTAAATGAACGTCTGTTTAAAAAAAAATGCTTCGAAATTCTTGTTGATCACGAAGAATAACGACGAAGGTGCGACCAAAGTGACGATCAATTAAGCCCGGCCGCGTCACCCACGGCACTCACTCGCCCACGAGGAAGGTTTAATTACTCGCGTTGCGCCGCCCCAAAAGAGTTCATTTACTTCAATTACCTTTCCCCTCATCACACACCTAATCGTTTGCCCATGAAAGCAGGCATCGTGCCGCGGGTGCGAGAGGGGCTAATTAAAATTGCTCCCCGCGACTTGTCCAACAACACCCAGGAGCACACCGATGATGATCTCGGGCGGAAGAATGAAACAAAAATTTGAGAGAGAAAAAAGGGATTTTCAAGAAGAATATAGGTAAAAAGAAGAAGAAGAAAGCAAGAAAAGCAGCAGCTCGGCAGCAGGACCCTCGTTAATTCAGGGTGTTACTGCCCTTCGATAGAGCTCCCTAAGGGTCCACGAAGTAGACTGCTTAAAGGAGAATACCCTATAATCGCCTCAGTAAAGCTCTATTAATCTCCGCCTACCAGGCTGTGGATCGGAAAAACCCCCCCTCTCTCTCTTGTCTGACGTCTCTTGGTTGGGTTACATTCGACACGTTTCCCACTTTCTCAAGTTTTCTTTCAGTAGAAGGAAGTTGTCACCGACTTCCCACTACCTTCAGAGATATGCTTTTAACACGCGTTCAGACAGTGAGTGGATCCATTATCGCTATCGTCGGAAGAATTTCCAGAGGTAATTTAAAATTATCTGCCGCTGAGAAACAATTCACCAAAAAGAACAGATAAAAGCAACAGGAAAAGCACACACTTATTTGAACCTGAATCCGTACGTTTGGCTTTTGAAATCTTGAATTCTACATTGGAAAATCCCATAAAAAAGTTCGTCATACTCTTACTTCTTTAGTAGACCTTTAACAGAAGTACTGAGTCAGAAAATTTTTAATAACATTCGGTCCTACGCCACATCAACAGCAAGTATTTAAACTATCTTATAAGAGTATTTTACCGATTTTCCTTGGTTTGCTACCGATTTTGTTATCGTAGATAAAAATTAAATCTAGAAGAAAAAAGCCATCCCCTGTCGTGTACTCATTCGGAGCTGATTTTTTTTAAATTCTCTTTCCCTTAAAATAATGTTGCATCCAAGAGGTTTGTAAAAATGTTTTAAAATCTTCAGAGTCGAAAATTCTTTATCACGCGCGGATGTCTTTAAATATTGGAATATGACTTTTGGAACCTTTTCTCGGGCAATTTATATTTCAAGAAAACTCCAGCATAAATACAAAATAAAATTGGCACGATAATCTTTTTTTCGCCCATGGGAATACGATCGTCAGATCTGCGACAAGGTCTCGAGGATTTTAATATCGAATTAAATGTTCCGTAATATTTATTTATAAAAATTTATGAAATTTGTGAGTGTGACAGGAAAACTTTATTCAATAAATAATTCTGTGAACTCGAGCACTTTTTTATCTATGGATTTCAATCTTGATGAGAAAACATTTGAAAAATGGCCACAGGATGTGATTCGATATCACGCAGGAGAAAACGACACCAATCGCCATATAATGTAGTTGAAGTCGAAGATTGACAAAAACTCCTGAAATACCGTAAAGGTAGGGATCGAAAATGAAAAAAAAACGTCCTCATCGTCTATCGAATTTAATAACAGCATTCTGGAAGAAAACTGGTGGCACAACAGTCCTGCGTGTTATTGATGGAAGCCCAAAGTCGCGGGGTGAAAAAAAAAAAAAGAGGGGGTTGTGTGAAACGAAGTGTCAGAATGATATTCGCAAACAATTCCGAAATCTGTCAAACGAAAAATAAAGAAAATATAATAGATAATGCCCACCAGCACTGTAGTTTCACACCCAGCACCGGAAAAACTTTCGTGTCGAAACAGCGGGTGTCACTTCAAGAAGTCTGACAGTTTGCAGGATACATATTCTCTCTCTCTCTCTCTCTCTCTCTCTCTCCTCAGTCTTTCCTTGTTTCTTGTGACCTGTCTGTCAACGAGAATCACACGCGAAACGCTCTGCGACCTTTTCGTCACCTTCGACGAAGTTCCCGGAGTATATAGGTTAAATAATAAATAAATAAGTGTAGCCCTTTTCCACAGTTTTGCTTGGTTCTCTTCGATTAAACAATCAAAAGTCTCAGAAGTAGGGGATGAAAAAGAAAGGCTGGAAAAATAAATGACCGGGCTTCCTGCTGGTGGATGGGGATTGTGTACCTGACTTTTTGAAAGAGGGAGATAAGCAGTGGAGGGAAAAAAAAGCCGGACCGCGTTCGAAACCCAGGTCAACCCTGAAGTTATGCTTCACTTTTTCCCCCTTCTTCATAAAATTTCACAGTATCTTTCATACGTTCAGATAAAGAAATTGAAAATTGTACGTCGAATAAGTTTTCTGAAAATAATATGCATAAACTGAGGATAATCGATTCTCCGAGAAAAAGAAAGTTCGAATACGTGAGTACCACGATTGATGCTCAATTTTCCGCTTTGAGAGAACCATTTTCATCAACTAGTACTTCCTTTTTTGAATGTATATATTACATTCCTAAATCACCAGTGGTCTTCAATCGAACTACATTTGATTACCCGTGTTCTAAAATACTTACAGTACATTCCATTGAGGGGAAACCAAGCTACCAGCAAATAATCTATTCTGAACGGTTCTTTCTTCATGTGAACAAATTTTGTACGGCATTTTCTTCGCAACGAAATTGATAAATTTTTCCAAATTGCTCAATTTTTCGTTGCTACTTGAAACATAATTTTGTTGTTTTTGTAACCATTGAAGGAGAAAGAGCGAAAAATAATATCCAGGCATTGAGTAAATTTTTTTCAAAGACCGAATTGGGTTATCTTGGCCAAAGCAGTTTTGAAAATTGTGTAAAACTGGTACGTTTACTGTACCACATCTGTCCGGATAATGATTGAATCGAGTTTTTCCACCGCTTTTGCGGTATTTTTTCTGAAAAATTATGAAACATCGGAATGAAATAATCTTTCGCTTTTGAGCTCGAAAAATTTCTTTTCTCACTCACTCGCATGTTTTCTCCGTTTTTATTTTATAGTATCGGATTTTGCGAGGAGGGGAAGACTTTCGGAACAGACCTCGTAGATCAAAATCAGCATTCTTGAAAAGAAAATAAGTGTTGAGGAAAATGAATCGCGGGACAGGAAAAGAAAAAAGGGGTGGAAACATATCGCTTCCGAGCACGGAAATGGTTCAACCCCCGTCAGCAGGTGGAACCCAACTTTCCACTCCAGGTCGTTCAGTGCTGCAAACTATATATGAACTAGAAAAAAATATCTTAAAAAAAAAATGGACGTACGATATATTCGCCTGCATCCCCGAATCTACTTTTCATGAACACCGTCCGACTGATAAATAAATGCAAGCTGCATCAAGAATGACACCGAGGATTTGGAATACACAGCTTAAGTGAACGATTCATGCGAATAAAATATTCAAAGTTGAAGATTGCCATCTTCATCATTTCCAACGACCCGGAATGCATGCTGTTTCATCTGAATTGAATGTTCGACGAGAACTTATAAAAATCCGTCGAGTCATGGAGTCGACAGATCTTTTCTTTTCTCCTGAAAGCACCATTTTTTTTTCAAACAACACTTCTGAAAATATTCAAATGTTAATGAAAATCCAATGTTTTGCAAGAAAAAAGGCATTCGTGTACTGACTGCGTCGGATGAAGACGCGGAGGGCAATAAAAATGAAACAAATATCTCTCTCTACAACGATCTTTATTGTCTGTACAACGAACTTGTTTGTCATTTTATTGAATAGGGTTCTCTCCCCATGTTATAGGAGTTCTCTGCAACTGAATTCTGTCTACAACGAATATTTTCTGGTCCCTTGAGATTCGTTATAGAAAAGAGTTCACCTGCATAAACATTCGTGAACCCGCCGGAATTCAAAGATGGGAGAATTTTTATTCGCGCAAAAAGACCGCCTCATTGTTTCAAAACCGACGACTGCAAACGGAAAAGGGATACTGAATGTTTAAACAAAAAATGAAATAAAAATAAAACGATGCGTGAACCCAAGAAACCGCAAAAACTGGGAGTGAGTGTTTTGTGTCGAATACGTACTCATCCGCGGTCTCCTCCCACTCGACGACATCAGCAAGCTCGGATCCAACCTCCTGTATATATTGTACATACTGTATACGATTGTGCACACAAATCTACAGACACCACACTTACACCTGACTGTGCGGAAGTGCAGAGGAATAAGGCGGGGAAGAGCTGCTGAGGGCAAAGTGTCACGCATAGGAGAGGAAACTTCCATCACTGGAGATTAGATTATAGGCTTTTCGTCCGATTCGCCTCGCCTATCAGCAACTATGAGACCCCGCGCCCGGGGGAAAAGAACTTGAGCGCTTTGCAACCTCGAACATCACCCCCACACTCTTATTCTTTTTCACTTCCCTTTTTTTTCTCGGGTGCATATGTCCCTTTCAAGTCATATAGTTTGCTTTCTGGGATATACAAAAGCTTTCCGTCCATTTTAAATAAATATAAATGAACCTTTTTAAATTCAGGTTCACTTCAGGGCAAAGAAGTATGAGAACAGCAGTGCTTCTATTTTGAGAAAATTTGAATGAAAAAACCAAGTTTTTTTTCTCGAAACTACAACAAAGCTCTGCAATCAAGGAATGGACAGTGATGATCACAAGCAGAGGAAAATAAATTTACTTTCAATTATAGGAAAACTAAAAAAACAAAACAGATTGGAATTGTTGAATACAATAGTTTTTTCTGGTTATTTCTTCATAATTAATAGGAAATATTCACAAGCATTACAGCACATTATGGTAAAACCGAGTAACAATAAATTTTCTCAACTTAGCTCATAAGCAAAAACTCAAGACTCATTCGTTCCACGGAAGAATACAGTGATTCGTTCACCGGACCTAAAGCTCGATTAAAAAAAAATTCGATAGATTATATCTAAAATGCAAAGAAGAATGAAATACGTGTACTTGTCTACGAAAAGAATTATGGAGTGTCGCGGTAGCATCAAGTTATTCTTGCGTTTCAACGAATGGTACATATACGACTTGTCATTGAAAGTACTTTCATACCCAAGTCGCCTTGAAATTTTTGTATGACTCATCCGTTATCACTATAAGGAGAATTAAAAAAAGGACACTATCTGGATACGGTAAAGGAATGATGTTGTGCTTAGTACTTGCCGATCTCTTGCATCTAATTCATTCGTCAAGATGTCAAACCGTACACACACATTCACGCCATGAAAATATATTTTGGAAATTATTCATCTTTTTTTTTTGTAATCAGCGAACTCGTGAATCTGACGAAAATGGCATAATGAATAGTGAAATGTACTTCTTATACTCGATGTTTGACATGCTTTTCTCCATAAGGCAAGTATCTTCTTCACTTTTGCAATGCTTGACCTTATAAATGAGTCTCCAGGAAAGTAAGAAGTCCGATTTGGTGTAGAAAATATTTTTATGATACCTTCATTGATAAGTAAATCCCGTGTTTTTAAATCTCTTCATCTACTGGTAGTACATACTTACAATTGAGAAGTATTAACATAACACGGTCTGAGATTATCAATGAAACGAGATGATGTACATCTAAAAATTCATCATGCAGCCATTTGAGATACCATAGAAAAATCAAATACATCGAATTACTGAGAAGTAAACGTTTGCACAGATCACGCGCTCAAATGTGCCCAACAGCATCATGATTTGTGACGTAGATAAATTTAACATATTTGATCACTGGTATATTATGTTACATATTTGTTTTAAAAACACAAAGAAATGAGATCGTATAAAAGCAAAATATGGGTCATTTTTGTGTTTTCCGAACAATTGCCGCGATTTTCAGTCAACGGTTTCTTATTCTCCTGTAGTATTTCTCATATATCGTTATCTTCAACGCATTAACAGGTACGTAGGTACATTTTGTTCATGATGAGTGTCTCATTATTTATTTCGTGCTATTCCAAATTGTATAGATAATTATCATCTTGGAAAAAATGGGAAACTTGAACACGATACCTCATATTTATCGAAAGGCTATGAATTCAAGACGCCGTAACGCCATGTTGTAAAAACGAACGCACAATATTCTTGAATTGAGAGTCAAAAATGGGGACAAAGATATGACTGCAATAATCTTCACCTGGAGTTCATTAAATAAACGGATCAAAGAAATTTGTATATATACATAAAATGAGGAATCGAAAGGAATGTAAGCGTACTCTCATGTTGAGCATACGGCGTTCGTCGAATTCCTCCCACTTTCATTTTATTCATGGGGTTACACGGCAGCCATTTTCCAGACTATGGTTTCCTGATCAAACCCGGGCTTCACTGATACGAAATAAAGGGCTCTCTCACGCCATTTCACTCGGCAATGTCTACTTGTCACACCACGAAAGCTTTAACTTTTTATCCTAACGTTCTTCTTTTCCCCACGATCAGATTCTGCTATGCGACTCAAATTGCTTTCTTTGAATATCCGTGTGCTATGATAGCCATTTTTTCGTTCTTCGTGTCATAACAAAAACTCACGATTTCCTTTCCCCGCGAACTGTTCTGATACTCTTCTGAACAGACTTCTATCTTTAAAAGCGCATACGAAAAGAGGCCTAAAAGCAACCTTTTAGCTAAGGTTGTAAACGCCTTACCTTTAGTGGTATATAATACGCCATGACTGTCCGTTAAGGTCAAAGGAGCGATTAGACTGGCGTGCAGGATATGTATCAAAGAATTGCAGGTAATCTTATTCCTGCAGATGAGACTATCCGATCAGCACCACCACAGAGAAAGATCGAGAACTTCCTCCTTTCAGTTCACATTATCAATCAAGACTAAGGCTTATAAGTACGTTAAAGGCTTTTAGTAAGGCAAGGCCTTTGGCGACAACTTAGGGTTTTAATCTCTTTATGAGACCCCTAATGAACGAAACCTACAGCTTAAATATTAACACTTCCCATTAGAAATGTATATTATGTATTACATTTCCTCGAAATATAAGAAATTATCGCAAGTCTATTCACTTACAACATCTTGATGCATAAAATTTGATTTTTTTTATCCTGCTTTACAATTCAGTGAAAGGTAAAAATGTTTTCAAGCTCGTTTCAGAAAGTTTTTCCATGATATCCGTGTTATTGGCTGAACCTCCCAAAGGTTTTGGCATTGTAAAAATTCATCTGACCGAATAAATAACAAATGGATAGTTTTACATTCTGGCGGTATAATCTAGACCATCTCATTGAGTAAATCAGGAACGAAGTTTTTCAAGGAAGAAACCTGTTCTGTCGAAGTCCAAAATGTCCTGAATTGACATCACTTAGTAAAAGGCATCAGCATTTATCGATTACAATCATGATATTCTTCAATCTGCTAAATGTAAAAGGAAGCTCTATAGGAGTTTAACGGACTCTCAACCGCGTTTTTATAAAACTTGTCAAAACATACTTCAGTTATAAAGTTCTTCAATAGTAGTAGGTTCTTTGATCCTTTTATGTCTTGTACCATAATTTGCCCCAACTTGTCAGTTTATAACCTCGAAAGAGAAAGCTTCGGAATAACAAGCAAAAATAAGCGGAGGAAAATTGCACCTGCAATTTCCTGGCCTACAAAAGAATTGACTTGAACTGGGTAATTTCGGGTTATATAAAATGCGGTTGGTTTCAACTTGAGCATGTTGTAAATTTTTTTGGAGAATAAAAACCTGAGACGTGAGTGTCCCCAGGAAATCCCGTAGAATTTTCACGACGGGATCCCCACATGTGAATCGTTTTCATTTTGATGTTACAGGCATAGTTTTCTAATTCGTTCTTTTATGGACCTTACTTGATGCCATGTTGATCGCTTGATGCAAACATTTAATTGGATTCTACTCGGGTTTCCGATATCCTGCCATTCAATTTAAATTCGTTTTTCATGCGCGTATTCTCCTAGAGCAGCGACATAACGGAGCCCCTGAAAACTTCCGGGAGAGTTCTGTGGTATTATCGAGAACCTCTGACCTAACTTTATTTATCTGAATCCGACTTACAGATTTCAATAATCACTGTTTTCAGGAACCCTTGTCCCTCTTCTTCTGACCCAGCAGCACCAATAACTGGCAGGTTTTGTCGTTTTATATCTTGCGTCGTCTTCCAAGAACGGATGGCCGTCTGGCGCATTGTCACTCGCCTAGAGACCGTTATCCCTGTTTGTGGATGTGCGTGCGTGTGTGTGTGTGTGTGGCAAAAACAAAGAAGTTTCAACTTTATTTGCAGCCCCAGCAACTACGTCGTTTTACGATGTGCATTCTCGGCGGCGGCGATGGTGCTGGCGGTGGTGGTAGTAGTGGTGGTGGTGGTGGAGTCAACTCAGGTCGATGCCGCCGAGGCCGAGAAGATAGCGTATAATTTCCCGCGTCCAGCCCAGCAATCCAAATCATTTTTGCTCCCACGGTCCCTCGGCCTAAAGACACGGTCTGTTCCATGTCGATCCCCCCCCCTTTTTTTCCTCTTCTCTTTTTTCCCCCCGCGCACCGAAAGCACTCTCCAAGGTTCCTCGCCCTTCGCTCCGGCCGGAAAAAGGAGTCGGCCATCATTGATCGCTCGCGATTAAACTTCATATACCCCGTCATTCTTCCTCTTCTCCTCCTCCTCCTCCTCTTCGTTCTTCCTACATTTTTATCCCTTTTTTTTTCCCTGCATGTGCCTCTCTCACTCTCTTCCTCCCCCGAACGTTGCTTATCTCGTATTCTCTCTCTCTCTCTCACACACACACGACGAACTGAGCTCTCCACAATGGGCAGCAGGGCGAAGACAAATAAATGGTAAACGATACAGCGAGAAAATTGCATGTAGAATTGCTTATATGGTAACTGGCGGAAACGTGTGAGTCGCCGGGAGATCAGCGAGATATGATTGAATATTGCGTTGCGCACTATAGGCAACTCTAGTTGAATTAACCAGGCATTATTGCATGATGGTTGATCATGCAATGCCCCTCTTTATTGCTTTAAGCTGCTGCGCATCGAGACGTGACAATTGATTTTACACCGAGTTACTATAGGGAAGGGTGAGTGTTGACTGTTGAGTAATCTTTCATCAAAAATTTAGAAAGATGAGAACTTTGATTTTTGGGTTCTTTATTTTTAGTCCGCGGGCGCCGGAGAAAAATGATTCTTGTTCCTGTAGAAGTTCTCACTGACTTTCCCTGAATTTATGGCGGTTTTTTTTTGGACATTGAAATCGCTCGAATTCCCGTGTTCCATTTCCGGTGTTCTTTGAACAAATAAATGAATGATTTTCACAATTACCGTGAATGTAGTGAGGAAAATGCCACTTTTCAACAAGATTACCATGGCGCGACAGGATGGAAAGAAAAGCTTGAAAATTTGAGTTGAGTTTCATTTCCAATGGAACTTTCACATGGATTCTGTCCATGTTCATCAGGCTCGTTCTGACTAAGATGCAATGTTTACATGAATTATGATCTTATCGCCTTTTTGGATTTTGAGATTTTTATGCATAATACTGAGAAATTCCTCATGCAAATTTTTATATGACTGCGCAGTTCACCTGTCGAAGTCCGGATTTGCGGTTCAGCGCTTCTTAAGGGCCAGATACGCAGTTTTTATTTATTTATTTATTTTTTTAAACTGTGTGAGCATTGTCAAATTGAGTTGACTTTGCATCGAACTTTGTCTAATGTTAAATAGCTGTGCTTTACAGCCGGATGCGTCGAAGTTTCCGCAGTCATCGTTCGAACTCAAACATGGTTTACAAAAACAATAACAGGGTAATTAATATTTGTCATTCTTCCCTGAATTAATCATGTTATTCTTTTGTGTTCTCGCAGTGAGCTTGTACACTACGAAACTGAATACAGTACATCAAAACTTGACGTATCTCAAGTTGAAACTTTTTTTGAAAACTCACATCAGAACCTTACTCCGCTCATAAAACTGTTCCAGGAATTACATTCACCCATTCAAATCCCTAGGCGAAAAATCGCCATTTTAGAGCGATCGAAAAATGTTTCCATGATGAGTCCACCCGCGAAGCATTCACACTTTTTACCGTTTCTAAAAATATTTGAATAAAAAATGTTATGTTCAGAACGATAAATGGATAACATACGAAAATGCCTCGTTATTACAAAAGGTTCTTTCCAGACAGGGAAGTCATCATGAATGCCCTTTTTCCTTCTATGCAGAAGAGGATTCCAGATAAGAGGATGGCGGGATGGGAGAGGGGGGGAGATCCCTTGCCCCCAGTGTGTTGCCCATTGGCCCCGCGTTGAAGCCAGCAGTGAAACCCGGCGCCTTTTGTAAGTGTGTGTGTGTGTGTGTGAGTGTATGTCTGTGTACGTGTGTGTTTGTGTGTGTGTGTGTGTGTACCCGATACGTATGTGAAGCGATTATGAAACGATCGCCTATGCGCCGACCCGAGTCGCCGTAATCACAGGTGGTGGCGGGGATCAGGCGTGGAAAATTGAGTACGCCGAACATGGCGGCTGCTGAACTGCCTCAACGTAAACGATAAAAGGAAGAAAACAAGAACAAAAAAAAGGAGGAATGAAAGACGAAATAAATGAGCAACGATAAAAAGTGGCGTTCAAAGTCGCACGAATTTCAGTTGTTCGCGTCGCGTATTCACGAGCAGCCTGAAGTTGGGGTATATACTGTACAGTACTGTACAAGAACCGACACAATTCACAGAATGCATTTCCGTAATGTATTAAAACTTCTTTTCCCGATTCTTCCACCTTTTTTTTTCTTTTTCTCCATACAACGCTTTTTCCTGATTTGAAACCTTTATTTTTTTCAGACTGTCCCATTCTTAAATTTCAATGCCATAAGTGACTAATTTACATTTCGTACCTCAAAAATGGAAACACACGATGAGTCGTTTGCATAATGAGAATGTCAATCTCAAATGCATGGAATACAGTTTCGCTTAATCCGGGAAAGCTCCTCAAACACTTTTATTATTGTGAAGCAAGACTCAAGTCTTGTGCAACTGATAAAAATTAGTTAAATTTCTTTTCGGATTTTTTTTTGGGTGCAAAGTATTGCGCCGATCAGAATGCAGGTGTGAAAATCAAATGCAACAAAAATGTGAACATGTATCGAATATAGGCAAAAAAACGATTAGCAAGTACATTCTTCTGCAAATGAATCGTTTTAGACTTTATTTTAGTAGATGCGGTACGAAAGTTCTCGGTTCTTTCCAGTTTGTTACGGGGTTTAACCACAAAAAGTGGCCGATATTGTAATACATAAAGCAAAACTCCATCGACTTGAAGTCGGAGAATAATTGAGCAACAACAATAAGACGGCAACAAAAATAGCGTGTAATATATTCCAGTAAATGCGGGACACCAATTCTCTTGATTGGTTCCTGTTCGTTGCGGATTTAAATAAAATATATATATACATTTTGTACTGCCGTATGAAGCAAAACTCCATCGAATTCGGGCCGGGGAAGAATCGAGTAAAAATAAAAATACCTGTACGTGTATTTGGCGGAACAAGAAAAAAAAGCGTCTAATATAGTCCAGTAAATGCGGGACACCAACTCTCTGAATTTGTTCCAGTTCGTTACGGATTTACAATAAAAAAAAATATGTATATATTTTGTTGCCGTATGCAGCAAAACTCAATCGGATTCGGGCCGGGGAAGAATCGAGTAAAAATTATAAAAAATAAACCCGTACGTGCATTTGGCAAAAAAAAAAAAAAATAGCGTCTAATATATTCCAGTAAATACGGCACAGCCATTCTCTCAATCGGTTCCAGTTTGTTACGGCTTTTCATTCCAACAGATAGCGTGCAGCTACTTAACGAAGCGAAACAATTGCA